>NW_021024828.1:265136-284302 GCF_004153795.1 Camellia sinensis
TTACTCCGTCAGAGATGTAATCCAATTCTGTTACATTGGCCTGATTGGTGGTCTTCTTACTTGTACTTCCATGATTCTTTTTAGGGCGGCGGCAGTCAGAAGCTCGATGTCCAGTTTTGCCACAGTTATAGCATTTTCCTTTGAACTTCTTGCTACTATCGCCTTGTTTAGGACCATCTCCAGTAAACTTTCTCTTTTTGTTATGTGGTTTTTTCTTGCCCTGATACTACAAACCCTTTGGGTTGTTCCATATAGATCTTTTCATTTAGATCACCGTTTAAGAGAGCTGTCTTAACATCCATTTGATGTATTTCTAAATTAAACAACGCTGCTATAGAAATAAGCATGCGAATGGATGTTATTCTTGTCACAGGGGAATATGTGTCAAAATAGTCCAGACCTTCCTTTTGTCTGTAACCTTTAACTACAAGTCTTGCTTATATCCAAGATGTTTAGAACCTGGTGGAAGATCCACCAATTCCCAAGTATGATTTTGCATAATGGATTCAATTTCATTATTAACAGCCTCTTTCCACAAAGGTGCTTCAGGACCTGTCATTGCTGCCTTAAAGCTTTGAGGTTCATTTTCTAACAAGTATGTCAGAAAATCTGGACCAAAGGATTTTGATGTTTTTGCTCTCTTACTTCGTCTTGGTTCATCATCAGTTAAATCCTGTTGGTTGAGACTATTACTAGTGTCTTGTGTTTGATTGTCATTAGTCTCTTGACTTTGTGTACAATCATAAGTTCTTTTCTGTGAACTTAATTCCTGTCCTTTCTTGTAAGGAAAGACATGTTCAAAAAACACAGCATTCCTTGACTCTATAATAGTGCTCACATTTATATCAGGTATTTCTGATTTATAAGTCAGAAACCAATATGCACTACTATTCTGAGCATAACCAATAAGTACACAATCCACTATTTTTATCCTATTTTAGTCTTTTTAGGAACAGGAACTTCTACCTTTGCCAAACATCTCCACACTTTTAAGTATTTGTAGGAAGGTGGTCGACCTTTCCACAATTCATAAGAAGTGCTATTGGTTTTCTTGTGAGGTATTCTATTAAGAACATAATTAGTAGACAACATTGCTTCCCCCCACAAGTTCTACGGTAAGCCCGAACTTAGTAACATGGCATTCATCATTTCTTTTAGGGTTCTATTCTTCCTTTCAGCAATTTCATTTTGCTGTGGAGAATAGGGTGTTGTAGTTTAGTAAATAATGCCATGTTGTGCACAAAATTCATTTAATGGTGCATCATATTCACCATCCCTATCACTTCTAACTATTTTAATAGTTTTACCAAGTTGATTTTCAACTTCTGTTTTGTAGAGTTTAAACATTTCTAAAGTTTCATCTTTACTTCTAAGTAAGTATACATAACAGTATTTTGTGCAATCATCGATAAATGTTATGAAATACTCTTTGCCTCCTCTAGTTTGAACAAATTTAAGATCACATACATCAGTATGAATTAATTATAGAGGTTCAGTTTTTCTTTCAACCGATTTAAATGGAACCTTAGTTAGTTTCGCTTCTACACAAATCTCACATTTGTGATTAGGATTAATTTCAAACTTTGGTATATAATCCAAAGCAATTAATCTACGCAAAGCATCAAAATTTACATGTCCTAATCTATCATGCCATAAATTCGACTCAAGAATATAAGCAAAAGATGTGTTATTCTCATTAATAGCAAATTTTGGCACAACCGTCATTACATTCAACTTGAAGAGACCATCACTCATGTATCCCTTACCAACATACATACCACTCTTTGTTAATACAAATTTATCATACTCAAATACAAGCCTAAAACCATTTTTACTTAACAAAGAACCAGAAACTAAATTCTTTCGGATGTCCGGCATATGCAGTGCATTGTTGAGGGTAAGTTTTTTCTCTGATGTTATCTTCAAGATCACTTTTCCTTATCCAGCCACAGTAGAAGTAGAAGAATTTCTCATGAAAAGTTATTCACCATTTGCAACCTCATTATAGGTAATGAACATCTTCTTGTCCACACAAATGTGATGAGTTGCTTTAGTGTCAACCCACCATTCCTTGGCAGTTCCAACCAAATTAGTCTCAGATACCATAGCAGAGAGATTGATGTCATTTACCCAATCAGAGATGTAATCTAATTCTGTTATATTAGCCTGATTGGTGGTCTTCTTGATTGTACTTCCGCGATCCTTCTTAAGGTGGCGACAATCAGAAACTCGATGTCCAGTCTTGCCACAGTTATAGCATTTCCCTTTGAACTTTTTATTGTCATTGTTGTCGCCTTGTTTAGGACCATCTCCAGTAAACTTCATTTTTTTGTTATGTGGTTTGTGCATTTGTTCAACCACATTAGCCTTGGACTCAATGGGATTTTTATCATTCCTCTTTTCAGCCTTTCGGTTATCTTCCTTAATTCTTAGTCTTACATTCAATTCATCCATGGTCATCTCCTTACGTTTATGTTTTAAATAATTTTTGAAATCCAAGCCGGTGGTAAACTTTTCCATTAAAGCAGCAACTTGGAAAGACTCGCTAAGAGACATACATTCAGAATGAATATCATGTAAAATTAACTGAAAATTTTGAACTTAAGAAATTACCGTTTGAGAGTCTACCATAACGAAATTTAGAAATTTACCGACAACTTTCTTTGTGCCAGTATCATCTGTCTTATATTTTTTCTCCAAAGAATCCCACAATTCTTTTGCTGTTTTTAGAGGGCTGTAAACATTATACATCATGTTGTCAAGGCTATTGAGGATGTAGTTTCTGCACAGGAAATCAGAATGCTTCCAAGCGTCTACAGCGGCAACAACTTGCCGATCACTTTCATCTTCTCTAAGTACACAGCCTTTTCATAGAGAAACCGGGCCAAATTTAGAGTTGTAAGATAGAACAACATTTTTTGGTGCCATCTCTTAAATTCAATGCCATTAAGTTTTTTCGATTTTTCTCCATGATTTATCGAAACTTGAACATGGTTCTGGATAGGGACCAGAGTCGTAACAATCGGATTTGGAGTACTACTTTCAGCAGCCATAATATCTGATTACAAAAATCAGAAAAAAAAAAATCAAAACACAAATTAATTTTCTAGTTACTAAAACCAGAAAATAAATTATAACACAAAATAATTTTATTTTTCTTATTACTAAAACTAGAAAAATAAAATACCACAATAATTTTCTGTAACACAAATTAATATTTTGCAATTGTTAATGACACCAGTATATTACTACTAGTTGTCAAAGAAAATAAATAATATATTACTACTATTTGTCAAACAGTATATTACTACTATTTGTATTTTCCAACTAGAATATCACTTTGGGAAAGCACAGAAAATTAAATACAATGAAGACACCAAAAGAATATTTTGTCTTAAGATTGTTGGACAATTTTCATTGTATTTAAAAAAAAATTCTGTTTGTATACTTAACAACAAACGAAATACAGAAGAAATAAAGGAAATGAGAGAATTTGTTTGATTACAAAAATCAAACCAGAAAAATAAAATAAAATAAATAAAACAGATTTTTATTTTGTTACTAAAACAAAATTAAAATCTGAAACAAGAAAATAATAAAATAGAAAATAAATTAATTACTTACCAAATTAATTTCTTGAACAAATTTTCTGATCAAGTCCAATATTTAATACTGTGTCTTTAAAACAGATTCGTCCTCTCCACGGTATTTTCAGATTGTAGACGCCTATCTCCCAAGATAAAATGATCAACAGCAAACAATAGCAGCACTACAAATTGTTTGCACAACGAACACACTTTGTGTTTACACTCTTTCTTTCTCACAGAAATTTAATACAGCAAAATGCAAAGATTTATTGCAGAGGAGAAGAACGAAAATTGTGAATCAATAATCCAAATGAGGGTGTGTCTTATTTATAGATGATTTCGTGGTTGTACAGATTTGAATGAACAGGTATGGTACCTGTTCGGTTTGAATAAACATATACAAATCTGTTGGGTTCAAATTTTGAACAGATAAAACCTGTATTGAACATATTTGAATCTGTCCAGGTGGGAAAAATAAAACCGGAGCCAATTTTGAAATTAATTTTTGAAATTCAAATTCTAAAAAATTAGAATTTAATTTTAGAAAAATAAAATTCAAAAGTTTTTGGCCCAAAAAATAATTAGTATTGGGCTGGACAAACCCAACCCAACCGACCAACCGGACGGCGGTGGCGGCGCACGTGTGTTTATTTTGGGTTCAATGGATCTAGCCATTTAGACCTGCCAAACTTGACGTATGGATCCTATCTAAAAAATATATCAAAATTAAGAAAAAAATCAAAATTTTCCAAAACTTCCAAAAACCATTTCTAACAGCAATCAGATTAGTGCCACTATTATCGGGCAACTGTTATTTAAAACCATATTCCAAGGTCAAACAGATCTCACTATTTCCCGAGTTATCATATTAATTCATTTTCTTTATTAAATATGTAAATATGTCGATTTTCTCTGGTCTCCCATCTCTCTATCATCTCCATAAAAAACCGAGTAAATGTGTGGGGACCTATTGTCAATTAATTTTAAAATAAAATGTATCCAATAAATTTAACAATATTTGTTTAATTTTTTTCCCCTCCTTTTAGGCCTAAAAACATAGTCATCAACATAATTCTAGAAGAAGAAAGAACTGACCAAGACTAAAATAGCACAAAGACATTCAAATTTATTTATTGAGAATATGTAACGTGCAAATTTAAAACACTTCATAACATAACATGTTATTATAAGTCTATAATTATTATTGTGGAGATATATTTTCTGAGTACCAACACGTGGCCAAGGTGACGCCGACGTTTCAGCTGAGGTGACACGTGTCCTGGTTATGACGCCGAGGTTATCTCAGCAAGGCCGAGGTTACCACCGAAGATATCGAAATTCGAGATAAGCAGATAAAGGATAAGGGACAAGAGTCCTAGAATAAATAAGAGACTTAGCCAAGATGAGGATAAAGCTCTTAGGAAGTTTATCTTTATCTCTTAAGGAGTCCAAAGTAAGTATTGAACAGGAATCCATAGAAGTCAGGCTTCTATTGGGATTAGGATTGAGATAACTATAAAAGAGAGGCACCCCCATGGGTCTAAGGTACGCAATTTATATTTTGTCTAGTGAGTTAAGCACTATTGATTATCTTTGAGAGATATACTGACTTGATCGTCGGATTGCCCCCGGGTGGACGAACCACCGCCGGAATCTTGTCTTTCTGTTACAGGTTAGCCAGGTGTCATCTATTCTGCCAGTGTTCTCCAGCTGAATACTGAGTTGGACAGTGTGATCGGAAAATCACTCACACAATTTGGCGCCGTCTGTGGGAAAGAAAGGAGAATAGATGGCCAGTAACGGACAGAAAAAAAAGGTTGGAGACGACACTCCTGCTGGGAGTGGGAGACCAATTGACCTTGATATCACAGGAGACGAATGCAACGCAGAAACTCGTGACCAGAATCACGGAGTAAAAGACATCGGCCAGATTGGCGATGCACCAAATAAACCAAATCAAAGTGGGTACTACAACGACGACGACCTCCAGGTATGGAAGGATAGGTGCCTGAGGAGGGATGAAGAGGTAAGAGATATGGTAAACAAATTGGCAGACCTACAGTCGGTTGTCAATTTCATGATGCAAAATAACGTCATGCAGCCACCATTCCCGCTGCAGGACACACTGATTCCAGCGGCCACTACCCAGAATGGAGGGCAGAAAACAATCCCCATAGCCCCTCAGCACAACGGGAGCGAAAGATACTCTCACTGACCTTCTAGGGAGGTCGGACGAAGAGAATCAAAAAGAGAAGAATCACGGAGGACGCATCGCACAAAGGAGGCAGACCCCAAAGGACATCGGCATGTTCAGGGACAGGCACTATGCTTCAACACAACTCATGGAGAAGGATCGAAAAGGGCTCACCAAGAGGCCGAGAGTAGTATACCGAAAAGACTAAAGTCGAAAGATAGCCGAGCTCCTAGACGGAGCAAAGAAGACTTAAGAGATTACCTCAAGAGGAAGCAACAGAATGCCGACGCCGAGGTAACCTCCCCAGATAAGTCGAGGACACCATTCTCGGTAGAATTAGACAGGTTTGAGGCGCCGAAGAGATTCAGTATGCCGAGGTTTCAAATATACGATTGTAAGTCAGACCCCAACTTCCACGTTGGATTGTATTTGAACTCAATGACATTATATAGTGGGAACGCGTCGTTGCTCTGCAAAGTATTCGCCTTATCCTTCGTGTAGATTGCATCAGATTGGTTCCACAAACTACCGAAGGGAAGCGTGAAGACTTAGGAAGGCCTGGCCGAGATGTTTGTGGCCAGGTTCGTGACAAACAAGCTGTAACCATTAAGGGTGGACGCATTGATGGCTCTGAAGATCAGCAAGGATGAAGGCCTTAGGACCTATGCAAAAAGATACTATGAGGTGTTCAATCGCATACCTAAATGTAATCAAGTGGTGGCAGTCGTATCTTTCAAGAACGGCTTGAAAGACAACTGTCCACTTCGAAAGTCTTTGGCAAAGACATTGCCAAAAAGTATGGAAGAGCTCATGGCAAGAATCGAGAAGTATGCCAGAGCCGAAGAAGACATGTCGGGGGCTAAGGAGATAAGACAAGAGAAAAGAAACGGCTCGCCGAAGCGAGGCCGAGGTAACAATGGATCGAACAAACAAGAAGCAGAACTGAGGGCCACACAGGCAGTGACAACTGTGTTCTGTATCCTAATTCACAAAGTCCTGGATCAAATTCGGAACCAGCCCTATTTCAGAACGCCAGAGAGGACTCCAGGAGAGTTCATGGGAAGAAACATTGGCAGGCATTGTGCCTACCACAATAAAGATGGGCATACAACTCAGGATTGTAGAGCCTTGAAAGCACATTTGGAAGACCTGGTGAGACAAGGACATCTGAGAAACCTTGTCGATGAGACCAGGACAAAGGAAGAACGGGCAAGATTGCCTCAGGCACCAGTAGCTCCACCTCCTCCAGCACAGCAGCCGCAGGCAGGAGGACCTCGGGTAATCAACGTAATCCACTCGAAGGTCAACGAAAATGAAATCTGAGGAGAGACCCAGAAGGTAAAACACCTACAACATGTCTACCAAGTAAGGAGAAAAGACATCGGGCAAAAGAGTGCCAGGGACCACTGATAACCTTTACTGATGTCGACCTGGAGATGGTCCAGCATCCGCATAATGATGCCTTGGTAGTATCCCTCCAGGTTGGGGAGTGCCAAATGAAACGCATCCTGATTGACCAAGGCAGCTCTTGTGACATCATGTACGTCCGATGTTACAAGGAGCTTGGCTTTCACCCAAATGATATGGAACAATCCAACGGCCCAATGGTTGGATTCAATGAAACGCTGACATGGCCACTGGAAATAGTAAACTTGGAAGTACAGGCTGGCACCAGGAAGATCAAGACAGAATTCACCATCATCGATACACCTTCCCCTTACAACATCATCTTGGGAAAGCCATGGTTGCATGCAATGGGGGCAATTCCCTTAACATTACATCAACTATTGCGATTCCCAACAGAGAATGGGATAAAGGAAGTCAGAGACGATCAGCTGCAGGCGAAGAATTGCTCCATGGCAGTAATGAAATCTACCTGCAGCATACGAGAGCCAGAAAAGGCAGAAATTGAAGATGAGGATGTGGAAGTCCTAGAAGACGTCGGCAAGGAACTAGCCGAGAAGAGCAAAGAGGCACTGAAGAAAATTCTCGTCCAAGATGGGGATGAAGAACGCTTCTTTCTTCTCGACTCGGGCTTAGCCGAAGAAGAGGAAAAAGAATTGGAAGCTTTTTTGAGAACAAATATTGAGGTGTTTGCTTGGATACCTTACGAAATGCCTGGCATTGACCCCGAGGTCACTTGCCACAAATTGAATGTTGACAGGTCGGCCAAACCTTTAATTCAACGAGCCAAAAGACCGATGTTGATGCACGTCGAAGTAGTAGAGGAAGAAGTAGACAGACTTCTGGAGGCCAGGGCCATTAGAGAAGTACACTACCCGACATGGCTATCCAATATAGTGGTGGTAAAGAAAAAGAGCGGTAAATGGAGGGTCTGCGTAGACTTCACCAGCCTCAACAAAGCCTATCCCAAAGACAGCTTTCCTCTACCCAAGATTGATTAGCTAGTAGACGCCACTTCAGGGCATGGAAGAATGAGCTTCCTAGACGCCTACAGGGGGTACCACCAGATAGCCATGTACCCCTCAGACGAAGAGAAAACCGTGTTCATCACCCCAAAAGGCCTTTACTATTACAAAGTAATGCCTTTCGGGTTAAAAAACGCAGAAGCAACTCACTAAAGGCTGGTAACCAAAATGTTCAAACACTTGATTGGCCGAACAGTAGAAGTCTACATCGACGACATGGTTGTTAAGACCAAGGAGCCTGAGGGTCATCTCGCCGATCTAAAAGCAGTCTTTGAAATCCTTAACATATATCGGCTCCGACTCAATGCATCGAAGTGTGCATTTGGAGTTGGATCTGGTAAGTTTTTAGGATACTTGGTGACTAGAAGGGGCATCGAGGCCAGCCCAGATCAAATCAAGGGCATCCTAGAGTTGAAGAGCCCGACGTCAACAAAACAGGTGCAGATGCTAACTGGAAAGGTCGCAGCCCTGAACAGATCCATCAGCAGAAGCTCAAATAAGTGCAGACCTTTCTTCAACTTGGTAAAGAAAGCCATAGACTTCCTGTGGACAGAAGAATGCGAAGCCGCTTTGGCCGACCTGAAGAAGTACTTGACCACAACTCTAGTTCTTTCAAATCCAGAACCTAGGGAGGAGCTGTTCCTGTACTTAGCCGTTTCAGAACATGCGATAAGTGCAGTACTAATCCGAGAAGAACAAGGAGAGCAAAAGGCTGTTTACTATGTAAGCAAAACCCTAGCCGATGCAGAAACGAGGTAACTACCCTTAGAGAAATTGGCACTAGCTTTAGTAATGGCTTCAAAGAAGTTGAACCATTACTTTTAGGCCCATAAAATTGTGGTGCTAACAGAGCACCCCTTGAATTCCATACTGCAACAAGGAGACCTGACAGGAAGAATAGCCAGATGGGCAGTCACCCTAGACCTGTATGACCTGGAGTGCAAACTAAGGACAACATTTAAAGGCCAGGTTCTGGCCGACTTCGTAGCTGAGTTCACGCCAGAATCCATCGAACATCAGGCTCCGTTGAGCAAGGATGAACGATGTCCAGACAAGCAAGGAAAAGCCCAGGTAAAGGCGAAAGAACAAAAGAAAGAAGAAAAACTCAGACCCTGCAGCATTTACATCGGTGACTTCTTTCGACTGTTCGTTGATGAGAGTTCAAACCGACAGGGAGCAGGGGCAGGAGTAGTATTGATATCCCCAGATGGGCAGGTACTAGAACAGTCAATTCGTTTGGGGTTCAAGGCCTCAAACAATGAAGCAGAGTATGAAGCACTCATTGCAGGACTAAAGTTGGCAGCAACAGTGCAACCATGAGGTAATAGTTTTTTGTGATTCACAACTGATAGTTAACCAGACAACAGGCGAGTTTGCAACCCGATATGAACGAATGTCGGCCTACGCAAAGGAAGTCATCAGACTGTCAGCCTTGTTTCAGAACTGCCGACTACTTTAGGTAAGCCGAGATGATAACAGCCACGTCGATGCATTGGCCAATCTAGCTAGTGCAGCACAACTTGAAAAAGCAAGGACAATAATGATTGACTACCTGTCGGGCCCGAGCATTGAACTAGTAACCACAGAGCATGAAGCAATGTGCGTAGACATGGGACCAAGCTAGATGGACGTAATTGTTGCGTTCTTAAAAGAAGAAAAGCTGCCAGATGACCGCAAGGAGGCACACAAGATTAGATTGAAGTCGGCAAGATTCAGTCTGACAGCAGAAGGACATCTCTACAGACGGTCCTTCACTGGACCCCTTTTAAGGTGTGTACACCCTTTGTAGGTTGAATATTTTTTATGTGAAATCCATGAAGGAATTTGTGGAAGCCATACTGGGGGCAGATCACTAGCTCACAGGGCCATTAGCCAGGGATATTGGTGGCCTTACATGTAAAAAGATGCAGAAATCTACGCGAAGAAGTGTGAACAATGCCAAAGGTTTGCACCTTTGATACACCAGCCAGTTGCTGACCTGAACCTTGTATCCAGTCCTTGGCCATTTGCCCAATGGGGCATGGATCTCGTTGGGCAATTACCCTAAGCAACTGGACAAATGAAGTACTTGCTGGTAGCAACGAACTACTTCACTAAATGGATAGAAGCTGAATCTCTTGCCAAAATCCGAGATGTGGACATGAAGAACTTCATTTGGAAAAACATTATCACCAAGTTTGGCATTCCAAGAGCAATTGTTGCAGACAATGGAACTCAATTTGACAGTAAATTAATCAAGAACTTCTGTGTAAAGTTCAAGATCAAGAACTACTTTTCAACCCGCTAGAGATCGGCATCCTAGGAATCAGAACCCAGGGAGTAAAGAACGGGACTAATGATGTACTCTTAGCCCGAGATCTGGATCTTTTAGAAGAAAGAAGAGAGAAAGTTGCAATCCAGCTCGCAACATACCAGCAGCAACTTGCAAAAGTTTATAACAAAAAGGTCAATCCAAGAGAATTTCAGATTGGTGACCTCGTCCTAAGAAAAGTCATCGGCAACAAGAAGGATCCCAGAGAGGGCAAGCTTGGCCCAAATTGGGAAAGACCCTACAGAATCATCTCGGTACTAGGTAATGGGGCATATCGGCTTGAAGATAATGAGGGCAAAGAGTTGCCAAGACCTTGGAACACTTGTAATTTAAAATTTTTCTATTATTAGAATTTCTTTGTTCCTTTGCCATTTGCCGAAGTAAATAAATAAAGATTCAGCTGGTTCTCTTTTCAAAATACTTGACATTATCTCTAGAATACATGCTTAATCAGAACCCAAGTGGAACTCAGGTTCACATTAGGGGGCAGAGAGAAGAAGAAAGAAGAATATGTTTAACACTTGTTGAAATTTGTGGACAATTTACAAGTTGAAGTTAAATCGAAATCATTGTTTAACACTTGTTGAAATTTGTGGACAATTTACAAGTTCAAGTTAAACCGAAATCATTGTTTAACACTTATTGAAATTTGTGGACAATTTACAAGTTCAAGTTAAACCGAGATCATTGTTCAACACTTGTTGAAATTTGTGGACAATTTACAAGTTCAAGTTAAATCGAGATCATTGTTCAACACTTGTTGAAATTTGTGGACAATTTATAAATTGAAATTAAACCGAGATTATTGTTTAACACTTGTTGAAATTTGTGGACAATTTACAAGTTGAAGTTAAACCGAGATCATTGTTTAACACTTGTTGAAATTTGTGGACAATTTACAAGTTGAAGTTAAACCGAGATCATTGTTTAAACACTTGTTGAAATTTATGGACAATTTGCAAATTGAAGTTAAACCCAGATTATTGTTTAAACACTTGTTGAAATTTGTAGCAACTTACAAGTTGAGTTAAACCAGTATGATGTTTAACACTTGTTAAAAGCTTACAAGTTAAGTTAAGCCGAGAAGATTGCACAAAGAAGGAAGAGTATGTTAAAGACATGCAGAATATTCTAAGTATAGAATCACGCAAACGTAGTCAAAAGAAGACAAAGGTACAAGCACTCAATGAAGGAAAAGTTGTATTGGCATTCAACAAAGAGAGAGAACATCGGCCATACGGAGGGCTTACATTGTTTCAAAAACAAAGAAAAACAAAGTACAAAAGAAAAGACATCGAAATTAAGATTCCTCAGCATCAGCAATAGGCTGGGTTGGGACCTCGAAAGACTGTTGAGAAGCCACCTCGACCGCCTTCTCTGCCACAAGCTCAACATCAATCTCTTGCAAAGTTTCATCAATACTCTTATCGGCGAAGGGGACATCGAATAAAGCTTTCTCGGGAGCAGCTTCTTTGCGAACCTCCTCATCCTCCTCATCTTGAGTCAAGTCTAGGACTTGCTCATTTTGAGGAGGAGACTTGGCCCCTGTTGCTTCCTTAGGTCTTCTCACCAGGGTCTCGTCTTCAGATTCAGATTCGTCATCGGATTGAGCTGGTAAAGGAGTTGGAGGGAACGGAAGAGAAATGGCGTCGGCTTTCTGAAGTGGCGAGTCCTCGGGGACCTCAAGCTTCTTTAGAAGAGACATCCAACCAAGGGTGAAACCCTTGTTGCATGCCTGCTTCACTTGAATTTCATAAGCCTCCGTGACGTCGGCCATACCTTGAGCATATGCCTTCTCATCGGCATCCTTGATTTCTGCTTCTTTCGTGGCCAGGGCCTCTTGAAGCTCTTTTTGGGCTTGTTCCATCTTTTCCTGGCCTCTCTTTTCTGGGCCTTAAAGACCTTCCTGATGGCCTTGGCAGATTCAGCCTTTTCTTCGGCATCAGTTTGGGCTTTAATGGCGGCCTCAGCTTGGTCTTCCAACTTCTTCATTTTGACTGTAAGCCTTTATTGGTCTTTTGAAGGCTGGCGAACTCCTTCTTCATCTCGTCCAACTTCTCTTGATTTTGGAAAGATTGAATAGAGAAAGAATGGGCATGCTAGATAGCCTGGAAAAACACAAAACAAAAGTTATTAGAAAATTTCTAAGTATGAGAAAGAAGGAAAAAAGTACCAGATGAAAGACATTTACTTGAACAGAACGTTGAAGCATCAAAGCGTAGTTTTCATACTCACTCATCTCGGCGTTTCGATTAAGATCACCGGGGAGGAACAGAGTAGTACTGAGGGCTACGCCGATATTGATGTCATCAGTACTGTCGTTAGCCATGACTGGCTTATCTTCTAGAGTAATTTTTGGAGCCCAGGGGGCATCATTCTTTTTAGACCCCGAGGTGGTCGCAGAAGATGACCTCGGCTTTTTGGATTTTGGGGATTCTGATGGCTGGGCTTCAGAGCACCTCTTCCCAGTAGAGGGTTGAGATTTGTCACTCTCAGCCAACTTGGAGATCGGCAAAGTATCCACAGATTCAGTTTGAGTTACCTTAGCTTTTGGTTGAGCCTTCTTGATTCGTTTTGGCTTTGAAGGAGACAGGGTTTGTGTTGGTTGTGCATCAACATCAGAAGGGATGCTGGCCAAGAGATCTTTTGTAATTGGTTTTGGGAGACCCATCTCGGTAGTAGAAACTGTATGGTGTCGACGGCGGCGTTGTGATATTGGAATCAAGTATGGAGCCGAGGTTAATAGCTAATCAGCTGGATCGGAAGTTGACCCTTGATCTGTTCGAGATGTGGACGCAGTTTGTGGAGTTGTGGCAGAAGGTAGAGAAAGGCTTTTCTTCTTCCTCTTAGGGACGTCTGGCAGAGCTGACTTATAGGTTGGAATAAAGTTGAGAAGTAAAGGCGCCTTCCTTTTGTGAACCGGAAGGTTCAGTAGCCTCTTCAAATCCTTGCTGGGGAAGAAGGATTGGCGAAAGTTCTTTAAAGGCTAGGAAGAACTGTAAAGATAAAACAGTATAGACATTAGAACAGAATACTGAAAACTTTGTGCAAGAAGATAAGAAAACTTATGAAGGGTGGCTCTTACTAGCTCCTTCCCCGAGAACTGTTTGGCTTAAGGGATAAAGATGGAAGTCATCGTTAGGATGAAACTCCCAATTGCTCGAGACGATGAAGTAATCGTCTCCAGCTCCCTTGTTGGAGTCTGGGAGGTCGGCTACGATTTTATATTCAGTGGATCTCGGCTTGAGGTAATAGACATAATCCGTGTCTTTTCTAAGACGACACATGGTATAACAGTACTGGCAATCGGCAAGCGTAATCCTGACATTCTCTTGTTTGACTAAAGCTATGGTACTAGTAATAACTCGGTAAGAATTGATGGCGAGTTACATTGGGTTCAACTTATAGAAGTGAAGGATTTGACCGAAAAAATGGTTAAGTGGAAACCGGAGTCCATACTCAATAAAGGCAACCACAGGGAAGGGCATGGAGTTATCTGTAGGCATGATGGAGTCATCATCCCCAGCCAACCTCAGATTGACATCGGTTGGGATTTCAAACTCTTGCCTAAGAAATTCTAGCTTGGAGAGGGTGTCTACCTGATGTTTCCACATACCCATAATATCGAATAACTAAAGGTATTGGATTTCGAAAAGAAAATGTTTCAAAAAAGGGTTACTGGGACCTCGGCAAAAAACCTAGGTCTGAGCTGGTGCAGAAATTTGTAAGGGATGTTTCAGTTTTGTCCTAAATTGTGGGTTCTACAAACAAATCCCAAACCTAAGTCTATGGAAACAAAGACTAAAGGCACGAATCTGGAAAAGACACAAAAAATAGAAAACAAGAACGAAATTTCAGAATTAAGAACAGAGATGGTCTATTAAGAGCATAAAGAATACAAGAAGTATAGGGCCAAGAACAGTGGCAAAAATACAAGGAAGTGGTGAAACAGTGCGTGTGTTCAAGATATGGGCAAGGGTAAAATCGTGGAGAAAACACATTCAGATGTATGATTCACAAGTTAAAAGTTTAAATAAATGCAGTAATGGCAGCAAGTAATAAAAAGCATCAAAGAATTGAAAACGAAAGAAACAGTAAACTCACCGAAGAAAAGAAGCCGGCGTAAGGATCGCCGAAGTCAGACACTGGTTACAGGGGTAACAGAGCAGAGGAAATTTCACCAGAAGGAGGAATGAAGGCAGTTGCAGGGGTAACAGAGCAGAGGAAATTTCACCAGAAGGAGGAATGAAGGCAGTTGCAGAGCTTGAGGTCTGGAATAATGGCGTATTCAAAAGCTAGAGAGAGAAAAAGCAAAGGAATCGAATGAAAAGTGAAGAAGATGAAAGAAGAAAGAAACAAGTTTTGTCAAAAACTTGAAACGGCGACAAAATAGGGCAATCAATGCGCCTAGGAAGACGGCTTTGTCAGACGGCGCGTCGCAAGTACGATCCAATATAGGAAAGACACGTATCATAAACGGTTGAATTATTGTATGACAGCTCATATACGTGAAAGGGTTCTTGAAGTTTTTGTTCTTTAACAAAGACATGTCGGCCAACATAATGATCTCGGTAGAGATACTGTAAACCGACGTACTGGGAGGAAGGAATGATATAGGTTCCATCACCTCAGGATGCCAAGGTAATAGAACCTAGGGGGCAGTTGTGGGGATATATTTTCTGAGTACCAACACGTGGCCAAGGTGACGCCGACGTTTCAGCCGAGGTGCCACGTGTCCTGGTTATGACGCCGAGATTATCTCAGCAAGGCCGAGGTTATCTCCGAAGATATTGGAATCCGAGATAAGCGGATAAAGGATAAGGGACAAGAGTCCTTGAATAAAGAGGGGACTTAGCCAAGATAAGGATAAAACTCTTAGGAAGTTTATCTTTATCTCTTAAGGAGTCCAAAGTAAGTATTGAACAGGAATCCATAGAAGTCAGGCTTCTATTAGGATTAGGATTGAGATAACTATAAAAGAGAGACACCTACATGGGTCTAAGGTACGCAATTTATATTCTGTCTAGTGAGTTAAGCACTATTGATTATCTTTGAGAGATATAATGACTTGATCGTCGGAGTGCCCCCGGGTGGGCGAACCACCGCCGGAATCTTCTCTTTTTGTTACAGGTTAGGCATGTGTCATCTATTCTGTCAGTGTTCTCCAGCTGAATACTGAGATGGGCAGTGTGATCGGAAAATTACTCACACAATTATTAACAAAATAAATAATAGTAAAATAATGCATTATGAATTTGTGAAACAGGAAATCACTAAATGTTGAAAAAAATATGTGTCAATCTCTCTTCATAGTGACTTAAAATAGTATGGACTTTAGTAAATATATTGAATCATGTTTAAAAATATATATTAAATAGTTCAAAAATTATTTTAATTCCCAATAAATGTGATTCTAAAATAAAAACATACATATTAATTAGTTTTAGTAAAATTGTACGAAAAATGAAACATTTTACAATTCTAGATACACAACTGTTACACTACGCGTGTTACATTTCGCAATCACATTAATGTCACAATTACCATTACAATAACTACAATCATTATTTGAAATCTCGTTTCAAAGTTAAACAAACCTCATTACACACTAAGGTTGTCATATTAATTTGCTTTTTTTTATTAAATATGTGAATACTTTAACCCGAGTCCATTCCCTCTCACTATTACCTCAACATAAAACCAAGTTGACCCCTCCCTCAATTATCAATTAATTTCAAATGACTTGCTTTTAGGCCTCAAAAACATGTAGTGCAGAATCAGATTCCTAGAGGAAGCAAAAGAGAAAGTGCAAGAGCCAGGGAGTCATCATCATAATTCATACTATCTACGTCTCAAGATATATGTTTGACACAAAAAACTGAATATTTTAAATAATACATTTTAGTGTTGATTTTTTTTTAAAAAAAGTTTCACAAATTAAAAGTACTTAAAAAATATTTTAATTGGTGAAAAAATTAAAAATTATAGTGCCAAAATATATTATTTTTAAGTTATCGTTTTCATTCCACAAACAATTTAGGATAGAGAAGTATAAAAACAAAAATAAAAAATAAAAAGGAAAACTTGTAAAAAAAATAAAAAAAGATGAGGAAATAATTTTTAAGGAAGGGGGAATCTAACAAAAGTCAACTAAACATGAAAATAAAAATAATTATAAAATCACGGACAAAGTTACAAATTTGCCCCGACCTTTTTCCGAACCTAGGGCTACTGTTGTAAGTCACAGTAGCGATCTGCTGTGAGCCCATGGGGGCTTTTTCCGAATCTTTTTCGATGATTCAAACCTTCATATTGTAGAGTTCGTCGGGTATATCATCCATACAAAAAATCAAGTTAATCAGAAATCCGTAACCCTATGATCAGAATCAAATTGTTTTACAAAAATTATCAAGATAATGTTAACCGTTTAGTTTTTTTAAAAACAAATGTACTCTTGTTATAAAGTTATAGATTTCCAATCAATTTAAATTTTTGCATGGCTGATCTATTTAACAAATCCTACAATATTAACAGTTCAGATCATCAAAAAAACTCGAAAAAATTCTCCACGGGAGCACAGCAGATTGTTATTGTGACTAGGTCATAGTAGCACCCCCGGGTTCCCTTTTTTCCCTTAAACCCTCTCTTTTTCTCCTCCCTCCTCACTATCTCCTGTTGATGGCCACCTTCTCTAGTTGTTAATACTATCTATCTCTTACCCCTTTCAAATGTCACCATCGCTATCACTATCGCCATCGCCGCCATTCCTAACCCCTGTTAACCCTCATCCACAAACCTCAATTGTAGCCCTTCCACCTCCTAATTTTGCCACCAACCCCTTTCAATCTCTCTTTCCTGTCTTTCTTTCCACACTTACTCCTAACTTGCAAACCCTAAGCACAGGCTCATTCCCCAACTCTCTCTGCTATTGTCGCACCATTAACCTCTTTCAATCTCTATCTTCTCTCTTTACATCCAGTCCTAACCCTTTTTGTAAACACTCATCTTCTTCTCCTTTCGCCACCATCGCTCCCACTACCAACCCCCTTTAACTTCTCTCTCATCTCTCCTCTCTCCTCTTCCACCGTCCAACCCCTCCCTGCAAACCTTTCTCATTCCCTACCTCTCGCATGCCATCCCACCACTATCAACCTTCTTCAACCTTGTTATTCTCTTTTTCCCTCTGCCTCCAAATCCCTCTCTATAAACCCTAACCCAAAGCCCATATCTATCGTCTACAAACCCTAGCACGAAACTTAAAGCATAAGAGAGAAAAAGTTGGTCTAGGTTATGATCCAGTCGCCGAGGCCCAATCTCATAGTGATATGGTTTTAGAAGTGTGAAGTTGGTGGCAAAATGTGGGATATGAGTAGAGTTGTGGTGATGGCAACAAGAAAATGGAAGAAAGGTGGAGTAAGGCAAAGAGGTGAGGCCTGCAATGATCAGATGATGAACATGTGGGAGTTGTGGTGGTCAAAGGAGGAAGGGGTGAAGACTGTGGAATGAGCAGTGGGGGCTCAGTGGTCAGATGATGTTGGATATGACAGTGGCAGCAAATGGAGGCACAAAGAGAGAGAGAGAGAGAGAGAGAGAGATTAACTGATGAGCAGAGGTAGGTGAAAGAAAAGTGGTTGCCGGATAAAATGGATAGAGATGGAGAAGGAAAAGAGAAGAGAGAAGGAAATAGAGAGAGTTATGGCAAACAAATGAAAGGGGTAATTGTGCAATTTTTTTCATTCTTTTGTAATTTTTTTATAAAGCTCCATGTTAGAGCATCTCCAACCCACTAGCTATATAATACTTGGGAGTTTTCTTAAGTGTGCAAGTGCACACCATGTGCCACTTACACAAAAAGTGTAAGTGTAAGGTGTAAGTATAAGTATAAGGTGTAAGTGTAAGGTGTAAGTGTAAGGTGTAAGGTGTAAGTGGGTTGCACATGGTGTGCAACCTCAAAAAAGGTGTAAGTGTAAGGTTTAATTTTTTACAAAAGGTGTAAGTGTAAGGTGTAAGTGTAAGGTATAAGGTGTAAGGTGTAAGTTGCACACCATAACCAAACCCTACAAGTTTTTGTTTTACAACTTGAATTTAAAAAAAGTTTTGAAATATATGTTGTGAAAATCAAAGAAGTTTTAGATTTTCAATTTTGTAAAAATAATTCAAAATTCAACCAAATGGACTCAAGCTTTTTTATTACTTCAATGAAGACGTTTGTGAGTTAAATGTATATTAACCTAATCCCTAATTGTAGTGACTGAACTAACAAAGAGAAAAGGGGTTGTCGCGTGCCACCATCGTAATGACTTTTTTCTCCAAATGACACATTTTAAGTTTTTTTTTTTATTTATTATTATTTAAAAAAAGGCAAATTATCAACAGTTTTTGAGGTTTGACTAAAATACAGATTCACCTCTGAAATTTGAGAAATTACATCCCGTCCTCTGAAATTTATATTTGCATAACAAATTGACCCTTGAAGTTTATATTTGCATAACAAATTACCTCCTTATTTGTTGTGCAAATATAAACCTCACGAGGCAATTTGTTATTTTCCAAACCTTATAAGAGAATCTATATTTTAGTCAAACCTCGAGAGAGGTGTTGATAATTTGCCAAAAAAAAAAAAAAAATCCTACTTTATTCAAAAG
>NW_021024828.1:284710-393555 GCF_004153795.1 Camellia sinensis
GTACTAAGTCTTTCAGAATTTCAGAGTCTATAATATAATATTTGTAAGTATATTTCTTATTAATATGAAGTGTGAGTAGTCTCTCTTTTTCCTTAATTATATGACAAATGAACTGTTGCAAATTTATCAGTGACTGTTTTTAATTTGATTACTTGGTCATTGTGTATTCTTATTGATTTTCGTAGTTCTTATTGCGGTCTCACAATTCTTTGTTTTATATTTTCTTCATTATTTCATATTTTCTTAATTGTTTGGTTTTTGATATTTTTTTCATATTTTATTGTTTGTGGGATTTAGACCCACATCTGAAGGTAGTATCTTAGAAATTAGACGGTATTACTCACTTTAATAGAACTGTAACTTGTGCCAAACCCACCCCCACCACAATAGATACAATTGTTTAACACCATTTTTTATAGTTTATGCTAAATCTTATGATTCTTGATTCAATTTGATTCACAATTCACACAATTAGGATTTTGATTCGTTATAGGATTCTTGAATAGACAACTATGATACAATACAACAGGGACTACTGATGCACTTGTGGAAACAAGAATGGCATCAATGTTATCTATGGAAGGTGAGCTGCCTTGGTTATTTTGTTGTTCTTTGATTATTACATTTCCAATCTTCAGCTGGTTTTAATTTTTTGAGCTTTGAATCACGTGGGAGAAAGGCAAGGGGAGTCATGCGATTCTCTTTGCAAGTCAAATGGGCAGTCATGTGTTTCAAGCAAACTGTCAGTGCTTAATCAAAGTGAAATGTAAGCTTTATCCTTCAAGCATTGGTCTGTCTTAATTATTATTATTTTTTTTTTGGGTATGAATATGCAACTAATTTAGTTTATTGTCACATATTTTAATAACAAATATGATTCAAACATATAGCTATTAATGTTCAACATTTTTTTTCATGAATATTCTACCAATTTGGATAATCGAACTGTTTCTCTCAAGTTGAATAAGATAATCTAAACCATTTTATTTTTATCCCTCAAACTATTCCTTCTTTTTATTATTCAATCTCTAAACTATCAATTTCAATACTTTTTTTTAATAGTTAAGTATTTAGATTAATAGTTTCTTTTAGGCTTATTTACAAATATTTTAATTTTTTAATATATCCAAATTAAGTGCTTTTAAAAAAATATTTATTAAGACCAAAAAATTCTAAAAACAAAAAATTAAAAAACATTTTTAAAATTAAACCAAACAGAATCTATATATTATATAAGTAAAAGGAGTTTTTAGTTGTTTCCCTATAAATAAATTAAACAAATTGATTTAGTTGTTTCCCTTACTAAATTTAGGAATTTTTAACTTTAAAAAATAATTTAAAACTAAAAGAATTGCATGATTTATGTGATATAAAGATCAAGTCTACCAGCATCTGCACTGATAACAGTAGATCAGAATACTCATGATATAATCAAGAAAACAAAGACATTGATAATCAAGTTTGTAGAATTTGATTACCAATAAGAAAAGCATAAACTTACTTAAGAAACTCTTGATCGAAAACTCTAAAACAAGAGGGAGAATTGCAGGAATGTTTTCTGAATTCAGGATTGATTAAAATGACTGATTTCATAGCCTATTTATAGGCCTCGATGCATCTGATCTAATGGTCATGTCCCTTGATTGCATCAGATTAGATCTGATCGTTGAATCGACGATCTACGGTGCAGATCATTCTCATATCGAATAAATGCCTTGACTGATCATACCTGATCACGATAGGGTGACATCTCATCGGTACGATCATGCGCATCTCTAATCAACAACTATGATCAAACTGCTCTAGATCGGACACACAATCTTTCAATAGGTTGATTGACTCATCGCCAACGGATGCCATATCATTGCCACGCGGAGCTGACTTTATTCCATGCCACCATGCCACATTGGATCCACGTCATCGCTCCAACCTGGCCGATACAAATAGGAAAGCGCCCTCATGACGCTGATGCATACGTGCTAAGTGCAAAGTGCACCATCAAATGCCACATAGCCCACTGCCCACGCCACGTGCGTACGCGTATGCGTGTGCGGATGGTGTTGCAATGTGAATGCATGCACACTAGCATCCATTCCACAATTCCACGTTCAAAGAAATATTTCATGTAGCACTTTATTAAGTACTCCATGTTTTGCTCTCTTTCTAATGTGGGACAAAGTCTCCAAGCTTATTTCAAGCTTTCTAAAGAAAAACAATGAAGGTTTTGAAAACACCTAAAACTAAATTATAAATTTTGAAAATCATTTTGAAAATTCCCCAACATTGCGAGTATAGATAAGATCAGTGAAGGAAGAAAGAAAAGAGAGATCTGAGTAAAGGCAGCGACGGTGAATGATGATGAGATCGACAGAGAAGGGAGGGATACAGTGGAGTTGGTGGATGAGAGAGATTGGCTTGGTTTCTAGAGAGAGAGAGAGAGCAAAGAGGGGGTTTGAGGAAATATATTGAACATATATGAGTATTTTTTATGTTGCGACTCCTGAGAATTCATGTGAATGAGAATGAGTATTTTGGTCATTTTACAATAGCTTGTCCTTATGAACTTATTAGTTTAGCCCCTCAATCTTTGGACAAAGATAATTCAAATTTGGATTTATCACCCAAGTATTTTTTTTAATTTTTATTTTGGCTATCCAGGTTTTAAACACATTCTTCAATAAACTCTCTATCCTTTTACCATGTTATTTAAACATTATTTTTGTTAATTTTAATTTTAAATTATTTTTTATAAACTCTACGTAACTAATTTCAAAATATCAAAAGTAATATTTTAAAATGTTTAACTAGTCCAAACCACTAACACATTTGTTGTGCAAAATTGAAGAAAACAAAAATGACTAGTTTAATAGAATTGATATTTAATGATTTATTTACTACTTTAACTAAAAAATAAAAATAATTAACTTGATGAAAATGCTCTCAGGCCTTCAACCCGACTAGCCAATTTCAATTACTGGATTGAAGGGAAGCATCTTCTAATAGAAAATTATTACTTTATCCAAATTATAACAAAAACACTATGTAATTTATTGTTTAAAACAATCACAAGAGTTAAAAATATCATCTTGTCAATACCCTCATGGTCCATGGACCAAGTGATGCTGCGTCACGGCAGCTATGTGGTGCTTTGGTGAGAATTTTTTTCCAAGTCTTTTTTTTGATAATTTTAATTGTTCATATTTTAAAATTTATTGAATAAAACATTTATTTAAAAAATTAAATTAATTAGACATATATAATTTCGTAATAAGAACACGTTTATTTTTTAAAAAATAAACGGTTAATATGATCTTGATAATTTTTATAAAATAATTATAATTTGATCATAGGATTATAGATTTTTGATTAACTTGATTTTTTACCTGAACAATATATTCGATGAAACTTACGATATAACGATTTAGATTATTAAAAAAAATTGGAAAAAGCTCCTATTGGGCACCAGCAGGAACCCAAATTCATATCTTATAGGTATGCAAAAGGTGGGAGGTTTATGAAATTGGTAATCAATCCCATTCATAGAATTTTTGACTTTTTGATATGAGTTGTTGGCTTTTTGGCTAATTTAGTAACTTTTTGATTTTTTAACTAAAATGGAGGGTTCCCAAATGAGGCCTGAGTATATAATTTTTATAAAAATTAAATTGATCAGATAATAAAAATTATGTATTCAAATCAATTTTACATAAATTATTTATTTTTTTATCGTTCATTTTTTATACAAAAATTAATTCAAATACATAGTTTTCATTATCCGATTAGTTTGATTTTTTGCAAGAATCATTTGACTTATCAAAACGAGACTTAAAAGTGAGCCTACAAAACTCAACAGCACATCTTCAATCCGATAGAGGATTAGAGAGAAGCCATACCTACACGCTTATGCTAAGGGGTGGGCGTCATGTTGTGTTGTGTCGTATTCTTGTCATATCATCTCGAGTTTATGTCAAAATTATCTCAACTTTTTTTTATTTCAGTGAATTCTTTTTATAATTTGTGTCGGTAGTTTTTCTTTTTAGAAATATGTAAAAAGTATTTTTATTAAAAAAATCAATAAAAGTAAAAACAATTACTTTTTTTTTTCAGTGAACTTTTTACAATTTTTTTAAGGTATTCTCACTTAGTAGGGACATCAAAAGTTAAATTTTTTTTTTTCAAAATAAACTAAAAAATAATCTTAAAATGACGGATTGTGATACTCTCCTTTCAAAAATTGTAATGAAATATCTCCATTGTATTATACAATGGTTTGTAATAATTCTTTCCAAATTTAAAATATTAACAAATTCTCATAATTATTTTATAATTCTTAAATGATGTAACAGATGATATAACCAATTCTTTCTATTTGGTTATTACTAAAAAAAAAAATCACTTTTCTATTCAAGCAAAAAAAAAATAAAAAAAATGCATGTTTGAAAAATGTTGATTTGGGTGCTCAAAGAGAAAAATAAAAAATTAAAAAATACATTATTTGTAAAGTGTTAAATAAAAAAATAAATAAAACCAAAAGATTTTAATTTTTTTTATCTTTAGTGATTTTTAAAAAAATATTTATTTATTTTTTATTTTTCAAGTCCTATTAATCTAGAAGGATCTTACGAATAAAAAAAAAAATCCAAACCCCGCATGAACTTTTTCAGTAAAAACACCAACCTTTTTTTTTTAATCTGTCAAATGCATCAACTTTTTTAGGAACAAAGGGCCTTATTGTTTTGGATTAAGTAGATGGGAGGGGATTAGGATGGTAGATGTGTTATTTACTAGGGGTACAATTTGGACGGGTTCAACCCGAGTAACTCGAGCTCAGTCCGAATTTTTTTAGGGCTTGGACAAAATATTTTTAAATTCGGTACGAGCTTGGGCAAAAATTCAGAAGCTTGAATTAAATTTGGACGGCTTGAGCAAAGATGTCAAACAACTCGAGCAACCCGAAACCCGAATTATACATATATAGATATATAAAAATATTAAATATAAATATAAATTATTAGTCATTACATGATATTAAAGTAATTTATGTTATTAAATCATATTGAATATATATTATATTACAAATAACATAAAATCTTACTTTTTTTTCTTTTTATTTTCACTCATAAATTATTAGGACTACTATAGTGGCATTTCTCTTATATTATATAAATTATTTGTTTTGATGGTATTAATGATTTTCTATAATAAAAAAATAATAAAAATTAAAAAATTAAAAAAAAAATTGAAATTCATTTACAATTCGGGCAACTCGGGTTTAGCTTGGGTCGGGCTTGGACAGACAACCTCGGGTTACAATTTGAGCTTGGACGGGCTTGGGCAAGTCTCAGCACAACTTGGACTGGGCTTGGACAACCTCCCAATCCGATCGAACCCGCCCGAGTTGCACCATATTATTTAGTGTTGTGTTTGTTTGTAGAGTTGGGGAAGGGATTAGGATGGTGGAGGTGATATAGATGGAGGTTGGAGAGTGGATTGAGATGGAGGTTGGGGAGATGGTATTAGAAAAATAGTGAGGGGATTAGAAATTTTTTTATTTTTTATATATTGGGAATTTTTTTATAAATATTAATGTTTAATTTTTTATATTTTTTTATTTGTTTTATTATTTTATATAAAAATAATTTAACAATTCCTAAACTAACAACTATCATCAATACAAACACAATTTTACTTAATCCCCCACTAACAATCTCTTTACTATTAATCCCTTCCATTCTATCTCTGAAAACAAACAGGCCAAAGAAAAACTATAATGACAATGGCCAAACAACTCCTAAGTTCACATTTAGGACAACCTAGTAAGTAGGGCATATACTTTTCACCGAACTAATAAGGGATCCTGTGCGGCGGTGCCCGATTGCGTGTGAAGAATGAAGTGTCCTTATCCCTCCGTTTGTTTTCAGTTTTCAAATTTTATTTTTTTAAAAATTTTACTTTTTTATTTTTTTTATTTTTTATTTTTACTGAATTTCTTAAATATTTTAAGTAATTTTTAAAAATTTTTGGCCCAATTTGTTTTGAGATATTGAGGGAATGATGAAATTATGATAGAAGTGAGATCCATTTATTGTTGTGTTTGTTTACAAATTTGGGAAAGGGATTGGGATAGAGGTCTGGATTAGATTCGACCTTAGAAGAGGAATTAGGATGGAGGAGGTGGAGAAGTTATTAGAAAAATAATCCGACAGACTATTCTTTTTTTTTTTTTACATGTTGGGAATTTTTTTGAACATTTATGTTTAATTTTTTGTTGAGTAAAAAACATTGTTTTATTTTTTTCTATTTTATTTTTATTTTTTACAAGTGCATTTTTTTTAACATTAAGGTTTAATGTTTTTGTTTTTTTTTTAAATTTTTTATATTTATTCTATATAAAAATAATTTAAAAATCCCTACACCAATAACTATCATCAAAACAAACACAATTTTACTTAATCCCCTCACTATCAATTCCTTCACTAACAATTTCATTATTATTAAATCTCTCACTCTGAATCTCCTCAATTCTACTTCTGAAAACAAACGAAGTCTCGGATACACCTAACATAAATACACTTAAAAAGTATAATATTTGTAAAAAAATCTTTAAAAAATTCACTAAATACCAAAAATAAAAAAAAATAAAAATTCAATACATTTTTCTTATTTTTGTGTATTTATTAATTTTTTCACAAATATTTTACTATTTAGATACATCTAAGTAATCGCTTAAAATTTTAAAAATATTCACCAAAAATAAAAAGATACAAAAAATAAAAAAATACAATTTTCAAAAAACTGAAACCAAATATACTATATAGTTTTATAATTATAATATTTTAAATTATTAATTTTAAAGATTTAAAATGAATCGTACATATTGGTGCTATTTTCGATAATCTTTGAAAAAAGGTAAATCTATTTAATTAAATAAACTATCACAGTTTTAATATACAGAATATCTTTAAAATTATAATTAAGACAAAAAATGATGCCTTTGTTTATATGTGTTTAAAGGTTTCAGGTAAGTTAAAAACAAGTTACAAATTGTATTTCAAAAAATAAAACATTTTTTGGCCAATTATACTATAATTTAAAATTACATTGGTCAATTTTTTTTGAGAGTTCCTAAAAAACTTGTTTATTAATTAAAAATAAGTTTACAAAAAATTTAATGCTAAAAGTATATATTTTTTATTTTTTGATGAAAATGAATTTGTCAAATAAATTAAGATTTTTTTTTAGAAAAATGAGTTTTTTCCAAGCCACAACCAAACGAAAATTTTAATGAATTAATTTATAAATGCTATAACAGAAGTTAAGTCATGTCACTAATCGATATTTAAATTTCTATTATCCTATTAAAAAAAAGGGAAAATTACCACTCAGTCATATGTTCAAAAAATTATTACACATGCATGAAAATTATTATAACTTTAATTATTAATATTTGTAAAATTTATTACTTTCCTATAATTACTTTTAAGGGAAAATTAGTCTAGGGTCCCTCTCCCACTTTTCATAATGGAAGAGATCCACAAAATTACTTTTTGATGTCTAAGGTCCCTAAATATATATCAGAGAAATTTGTCTTTGGTATCTAATTCGGACCTCACTTTGTTCATCGTAATGTCGAACATCTTCATGAGACTCTATTGCTCTTGAATCTCTGCAAGCAACATAGTCACATGAGGGGGCGAAGAACCGAGCTATTTCTTCAAGAAGCTCTGTTTCAACTCAGACAAAGATTTCAATTCGTACACCACAGCTTCATCAGCAGACTGAATCGCTTCGCAGTTGTAAGGAAACTGAGCCATTTGTAGCTCCGCGTAAGCGGCTTTGACAATTGAAATGGTGGCGAAGAGCTTCGCAGCAAAAGCTTCCATGGCAGCTCTGTTTCGAGACCTTGCTTCATCGTTATTGTTGTCTTTGTCGAAACGTTGTGAATCGTTTTTGAGTTTGTGGTCCTGAGGTATGAGCAAGCAAAACCCAGTGCTTGAAAGGGGATTTTGAGGCTTTTTCAGAGGTGAATGACTTAGTGGAAGGTTAATAGAAAAAAAAGAATTTTTTTGCTCCAATTGAGGAGGGTTGATTTCTTATCTGCAGACACAGGAAGATGGATACACGTTACACACCACAAAACACACAACACACACACGGCTATCACAAACCCATCACACACATGCACAGAACACAAAATTTAAAATTTCTCTGGAGATAAATTTTGAATTTCTCTGGAGATAAATTTCGAAGTCAGAGAAATTTGGTTAAAACACATTATGAAAACACATTTGATAAATTCTGAAGTCAGAGAAATTTGGTTAAAACACATTCTGAAGTCAGAGAAATTTGGTTAAAACATATTCTGAACTCAGAGAAATTCCGAAGTCAGAGAAATTCAAAATTTCTCTGGAGAGAAATTTCCAGAATTTCTCTGGAGAGAAATTTCTCTGGACCAATTTTCTCTGGATCAATTTTCTCTGGATCAACTTGAGGGACCTTAGACATTATGAAAATATTGAGTGTCCTTTATGCTGTAAAATCATAATACCAGGGACCTTAAAAAAAAACCCCTATTTTTAAAATATTTTACTGATTTGAAGTTTTTTCCTTAAAAAATATTATTTAGATTATATTATTTGAATTATTTTTAAACCTTCCATTGTGTTGTGTCGGCATTTAAGGCGACAAATGTTAGACCCTACACCATGAGTATTTGAACCGCTTCATTATTAAGGGATTTTTTTGGAAAGGGGTTATAATTTATTTTTTAAATTATAACGCACTTTTTTTTATAAAAAATTAATTATAATCAATTTTTAATTAAAAAATTAATTATAATCATTTTTCAAAATAGTCCTAAGCCTTTGTTTGATATGTGTGTTAATTTTTAGACTTTCTCATTATTTTGGCTTGAGATTAAAAAATTTTGTTTGGTATAGTTTTTTTGACTTTTTAAACTTTTATAAGAGCAAAAATAAAATGATTATGATTTAAATATAATATTTTATCATATTTAACTAAAATAATTAATTTATCTTATATGACTATTTTATCCCAAATAGACCTACCAAATATAGCCTAAATCACAATTACCAAAAGTTAATTATCAATGTTTTGTTCATCGTGTAGATTAGGAATTTGCAAGCATGGGTTATCTTTTTCTACGGTTTGTTTGAGATGTGAATTGACTTTTTGACTTTTTAATCTTTTAGTTATTTTAGGCTGGAGTTAAAAAATTTCATTTGGGATAGGTTTTTTGGCTTATGTGAGAGAAAAAAAAAATGATTATGATTTGGATGTGACATTTTATCTTATTGGACTGAAAAACTTAGGGGTGGTTTGGGATGATCTAAATAAGTGCACTTTTTGACTTTTTATGAAATATGAGTTAGATATAGGTTGGGTTTGAGTAATGTGGTAGAGAGATGATGTGACTTAAATAAGATCATGTGATTTACATAGGATATTGACTTTTCGACTTTTTTAAGTTATGACGAATAAAATTTTATTTTGTCTTTTTGTGGTTATTTTAGTCAAAAAGCTCCCGTTTAGCTTATGCCAAACGCTGGCTTAATAATATAAAAAAATTGAATTATTTTTGGAAAAAAAAATTAGGAATATATTCCTCTACATATGTAGGTCTCGTTTGGTAAGTAGCTTTTTTAGCCAAAAAATTATTAAAAAAGTCAAAAGGCTAACAACCTATACCAAAAAGTCAAATATTCTATTTTCTTTCTACTTTTTACACATCTTTTCGTAAAAAGTCAAAAAATTATTCCAAACATACTAATTTTATTTATATCATATTTTAATTAAAAAGTCAAAAAGTTACTAAAAAAACATGTTCCCAAACGAGGCCTTAACATTTATGGTATTCAGATAATTTAATTCATAATACTTTAATACCTTATTTGGTTTTAATTTTTTGGATTCACTTTTTAGAAAATTAAATTTGTCTTCCGTATTTTTTTATTTTCACTGAATTTTGTTTAATATTTTAGACAATTTTTTGATACACCTAACATAAATACTACATTTAACAAGTATAATATTTGTGGAAAGTTTTTTTAAAAATTCACTAAATATAAAAAATACAGAAAAATTTTGGCATTCTTGTATATTTATCGAATTTTTAAAATATTTTGTTACAAATATTTTACTTTTTAGGTTTATCTAGATAAGATTCGTCTAAAAAGTAAAAAAATTACTTAAAATTTTAAAAATATTTACTAAAAACAAAAAAAAAAACTCAAAAAAAAAATTTCCATTTTTAAAAATTAAATTCAAAAAATTAAAACCAAACAAAATAAACTTTTCAAAATTTATATTGAAAATTCATTCACCTAAATTGGGATAAATTTAGAAAAAGATTACTATACTTATTGTTTAAAAAGTTATATTCACAATTTTTTTTATTAAATTTACAATCCATATCATCGTATATATGCACTTACAAATTGTGATTTTGGTACTTGTGCGGGATTTACAGACTTTTTTTTTTTTTTCCCCTCTTCTTCTTTATCTTTATGTATTTCAAATTATATAATTATGTTTTAAAATTTATGTATGTCAAAATTTTAATTTTTTTAAAAATAATTAAAATTAAATTCATAATAAATCCTCTTGCTTAATAGCACCCACCACGGGCTCTACTTTTTAAATTTAAATTATTTATTTTATAAAAAATTTCAAATATATTATTCATGTTAAAAATAATATTGATCGGATATTTATATTCACTTTGAAACTCATTTGTCCAGAAGAAATAGTGTTTTATTAATTTATAAATAATTTAAATTATTAAGTGAGCTTGAAGTAGACTGATAGGAAGTGGGTTATAACCCATTTCCCAAATTATAACACATTTCCTTTCTCACAAAAAAATTGCTTATATCTTTTAATTAAAAAACTGAATATAACCATCTTCCCAGAATAGCCTAGTAAGACCTCGTTTGGAAACAAATTATTTTAATAATTTTTAAATTTTTTATAAAAAAATATATAAAAATAATAATGTGATTATTTAATAATTATTTAATTTTTTTACCAAAATATATAATTAACAAACGAGATTCCACCATATGAGAAACTGAGTTGTGGTCAAATATGTCGGTAAGGCAAAATGGTATTATTAGGATCCATCCGGGTCAAAATGGTACTATTGTGGGAAACCCATTGAGGATCGGACTCAGTGTCTGATGGGTCAAACCCTGTTTTTCTCTATCTGTCTCTCTGTAGCCTTACCACCTAGACAAGCAAACATGTCATATCCTAAGTCCACAACCACCACCAAGGCCCACCACTACCATCAGACCCATACTTCCCATTTACTTCACACTGGGCCCACAGATTTGACTTTTTGTTTGAATGTGTAGAATCTGTTTTGTCAAAAAATTTTTTAAAAAAATTACTTACAAATCACATTGTTTTATGTAATTTACAAATTACAAATATTTTTTTGTCAATTTTTTTTATTAATAAAATTAAATAACAAAACAAAATTTACAATTCCTTTTAGGGCAAATTACATATACACCCCTCGAGGTTTGGCTAAATTACAGATACCCCCTGAGGTTTCAGAAATTACATCCCGCCCCCTGAGGTTTGTATTTTCATAACAATTTGCTCCCTGAGATTTATATTTCATAACAAATTACCCCCTAATTTCTTATGCAAATATAACATTCAAGGGGGAATTCGTAATTTCTCAAACTTCAGGGGGGCATTTGTAATTTAGCCAAACCTCGAGGGGTGTATATGTAATTTGCCCTTCCTTTTATGTATAATAATAAAATTATCTGAATTATTAATTGAAATATAATTCAGACATTATTAAAAAAAAAAATTATCGGCAAATATTAGTAGTTAGTTGTTAGTTGTTAGATTAACACTTATGGAAGAAAATCTCCTCACCCTTAATAAAGCACCTAAGTGCTTGCATTCCCTTAATTCACATTTCCTAAGGAAAATTGAACACTTAGGACTAAACCTTAAGGAAGATATAGTGGCTAACTAAACTAGGCTTAATTGATTCATTATTTAAAAATTATTAATTAACATAATAAATTATTAATAAAATAAATTATTTGTTATAAAATTAAAAACTTCAAAGAGTAGAAAGGTTAAACAAATCTTAGGAGTGTGTTTATAATTTACCTTTATTTTTAAAACATTTCGTGTGTTTGTTTGGCACAAATAAGTTTTCAAAATTTTAAAAATATATTTTTCTCATATTTATTTTTGTTGAACTAGTTTTGAGAGTTTTTCGGTTCAGTTTTCAAATACTGTTTTTCATTAAAATTTTGTAATTGGTTTAACGAAATAATTTTTCAAAAATCATCATTTTCAAATAATTTTCTATTTTGGAGCAATTTTTTCAAAAAAAATCGAAATATTTTTTAATATTTATTTTTATCAATCTAATTTAAAAAAATTAAAAATCAAATTTTGAAAATTCTACAAACATAGCCATGTCTCCAATTTATTGTGTATTTTGATTTTAATATATTTTCAATTAACAAATAAATCTTAAAATTCAAAACACATGCAGAACAGAGTGTATGTATCGAAACTGATAAAAACAAATGGCAAATTAATTCCGAGTGGGACAAAAAAAAAAATAAATGAAAAACAGTTTTTTACTTACATTTTAGATATTTTTGTAATTTTTTTCTTTGTGTGTTGTAATTTTCTCAAAACAAATAGTTTAACCAAATGGGACCCACTGCTAAAATATGGTCCAAACCTAAAATGCCACGTGTCAAATAGGTGTAAGGTGATATATTTGAGTACGAGTGGTGAGACACACACAATCGGGTCCTCCGGTGTGGATAAACTTGAAGATGTGAAAAATAAAAAAGTAAAGGCAAAGAGAAAAAAAACAAAAACAAAAACAGTCAAAATCATGAGGATCTCGAGACAATATAGAGAGAGAAGCGCAATCCATATCCATATCCATATGCCACGTATACACATCGCGTTAAAAGTGGTGGGATGGGGTCAGAGTAGAGTGTGTGGGACCCGGATGTATTATAGCGTGCCACCTGCATCCGAAAGAGCCACCAAACACGTGTACGAAGCCTTGACTGCGATGGTTGCCATCACGTGACTTTGGGTTTGTTTGAGAACTAAGTTGTTTTTTTAACTTTTTAATTTTTTAGTTATTTTATTTTAAAACTAAAAAGTCTCGAATTTTTTGATTTTTTTAAATTTTTATAAGAGAAAAAATATAATAATTATGAGTTAGATGTAATATTTTATTTTATTAAATTAAAAAAATTTATTTTATTTTTTTATAATTATTTTAATAAAAAAATCTTAAGTTCAACTCCCCAAACAGAGGCTTTGGGTATGCCAAGTGAAAAAATTATAATAAAATATTTTCAAAATATTACGGCATTGTTTGGTTTGTTTTTCAGAAAATTTTTTGGGAAAAATTCTCTGCAAACAAATTTTTAAGAATAATCAAACCAAACAAATTTTTTTAAAAAAAATCTCAAAATTTTGTTTGATTACTTACTTTCTAAAATCACTCTCTCTCATATACATATCAAATCAATCACTTTTTTTAAAACTCTCTCTCCAAAATAATTTTTCAAAATCATTTATGAAAAAAAACAAACCAAACAAGTTTTCATATTTTTTATCTCAAAAACTACTTTACAAACACAAACCAAACACACCCTACGTGTTCGTACTCTTTAATTGATCGTTATTTAATATATTTTTTTATATTGCTCAATTACTTAACATAATATCTTCCCTATTACTTTCATTATCACTCCATGTACTCACCTCCTACACTCATCACAATATTATAGAATATCACGTATTTATATTAAGGATTATTTATTTGAAATATTCTAAATAAATTTACTTTTAAAATTTTTATAAAAATATATATAAAAAAATTAAAAAAAAATATTGATTGATGTGATTAAAATATATATATATATAAAAAAAACAAATATAGGTTATATTAGTGTTGGACAAGCTGCCAACTGGGAGTCCGTACAAAATTTCCCACGTGTATGAAGCCAGGACTCCTGCGGTTGCCATCACTTGTCTCCGCTCCCTAATCAGACTAAACCGTCCGATTCAGTTTCGTAGTCTTATTTTTATATTTTATTTTAATAATTTGAGTTGTTTATATTTTAATATTTTATTGAGGCCTCATTTGGGAACAGGTTAATTTAGTAATTTTTTAATTATTTGACTAAAATATGAGCTTAAAAAAATTAGTATGTTTGAAATGACTTTTTGACGGGGGCTGCCAGGTAGGGCTGCCGGGTAGGGCGGCCGATGATCCAAATTCGTATGAAGCCAGGACTCCTGCGGTTGCCATCACTTGTCTCCGCTCCCTAATCAGACTAAACCGTCCGATTCAGTTTCGTAGTCTTATTTTTACATTTTGTTTTAATAATTTGAGTTGTTTATATTTTAATATTTTATTGAGACCTCGTTTAGGAATAAGTTAATTTAGTAATTTTTTAATTATTTGACTAAAATATGAGCTTAAAAAAATTAGTATGTTTGGGATGACTTTTTAACTTTTTACGAAAAGATGTGCAAAAAGTAGAATTTTTGACTTTTTGATATGAGTTGTTGGCTTTTTGGCTAATTTAGTAACTTTTTAACTTTTTAACTAAAATGGAGGGTTCTCAAATGAGGCCTGAGTATATAATTTTTATAAAAATTAAATTGATCAGATAATAAAAATTATGTATTCAAATCAATTTTACATAAATTATTTATTTTTTTATCGTTCATTTTTTATACAAAAATTAATTCAAATACATAGTTTTCATTATCCGATTAGTTTGATTTTTTGCAAGAATCATTTGACTTATCAAAACGAGACTTAAAAGTGAGCCTACAAAACTCAACAGCACATCTTCAATCCGATAGAGGATTAGAGAGAAGCCATACCTACACGCTTATGCTAAGGGGTGGGCGTCATGTTGTGTTGTGTCGTATTCTTGTCATATCATCTCGAGTTTATGTCAAAATTATCTCAACACTAACCTAATCCGTTTATTATTTTGTGTAATCATGCGGTGTTAATGTGTCATGTTAAAAAAATTTACTATTAACTAAAAATATCAAATGTATGAAAAGAAAATTGAAAATTTTTTTGCAAGTTAAATTTAATGAAACTAATCTCTATTAAATGAAATTATTTATAAAAATATTTAATTTCAACTTAATTTTATTTTCTTAATTTATGCAAATTATATTTTGTTATTATATTCTTTACTAGATTAAAATAATGGACAAAATGTTAAGTTTAATTAAAAATAAAAACAAAATCTATATTAAATTCAAAATCTTATTTTACATATTTTTTAATATTGAATGTAATTATATAAGAGATTAAAATGTGTCATAAAAATTAGTAAAAATAATATTAAAATTTATAACCAAGACTTTATTATACGAATTATTTATGTCAATTTAATATCATATAATTATTAACTCTACATATTTAATATTCGTGTTATCGAATAGTGTCATATACATATTCATATTAAAAAATAATCAAAATTAACTAGTTAATTTTATATTCAGTTCGAATCATATTATCATTTGGTTCTAAATTTTCATTCTTACTGTGGCCGGTGGGACGCAGTATGGGGAATGGAATGAATGAGTACTATGCGGTGATTATGCGTCCGTTTGGAGACTGGTTTTGTCCGCTTCTGTTCCCAAACACTTGGGAGGGTGGGCAGTACTGTCCTGGGTTGTGCTGTGTTTGTGGTAGCTTTCCAAACCCAAAGGTTAAAAGTGGGTTTGGGGTTTAAACTCTCCTTAAAACCTAATCATGGGTCAATTATTTAATGGTCATTTGGGATGTTCTAAATAAGTGTATTTTTTAAATTTTTATGAAATATGAGTTGGTTTGAAGTGATGTGGTAGAGATGTGATGTGACTTAAATAAAGTGATGTGACTTAATTAGGATAGTGACTTTTTAACTTTTTTTTAAAGATGTCAAACTTAACCTCAGTCTAATGTGTGTTAGTTAAAAGGAAAGGGAAGGCCACCCTCTAGACCAATCCAGTTTAGTCTACCTTGATTCTATTTTTGTAGGCCTCATTTGGAAACATGTTATTTTAATAATTTTTTAGTTTTTTAATTAAAATATGAAGTAATAAAAAATAATATGTTTGGGGTGATTTTTTAACTTTTTATGAAAAGATATGTAAAAAGTAAATAGAAAATAGAATCTTTGACTTTTTGAAATATATTATAGGCTTTTTTATTTTTTGAATAATTTTTTACTTTTAAGCTAAAACAACTACTTGCCAAACGAGACCTAAATTTTTAGTTTGTATTGAGTAGATTATCAATTAAAAAAATAAAATGTATCATATATGAGTAATTTTTTAAAAATTTGTATTTCAATAAACAGTTAGGAATTGTAACGCCCGACCCTTTACACGTCATCGATATTGTCCGCTTTGGGTTATGCCCGCACGGATTTATTCTTCCCAGTGGGTCACCCATCGTAGAACTACTCCAGCCTAAGCACGGTAAACTAAGGAGTTCTAATAGGGATTTCACCACTTGGGAAAAGACCTCGATGCTATATAAGGGTCCAGGTTTTTACTTTTATAGCCCAGGAACTCCCCCTCCATTCCCGATGTGGGACACCGGGGCCTTACAGGAATCACTAATATGGATATAATACCAGCATCCTTATTAAATTAGTTAAATTTTTTTTTATATGTTTTAGTTTAAAAGTTACATTTTTTTATTAGATTAATTGGTAGTAAATCCAATATGAGTAGGGTATATGGTATTAGGTATTAGGTTCAAGAGATATTTTTTGTAGATAAGAAGTTCATGCTTTGCAAAATAGTTTGGTAACAAATTCTTAAGAATATTTTGTTTTTACTTTTACCCTTTAATGTTTTTATCTGTTTGACTTTTTATTGACTATCTGTTAAAATTATTTTTATTTGCTCAAATCTTTTATCTATTGAAATTTTTTATCAACTGTTCAAATTTTTTTATCTATTGAAATTTTCTACCTGATGGATTTGGTAGTAATTGCTGATGGATTTGGTAACTAGAACACTATTGGGATACACGAGCATCGATTACCACCATAAACACTACAAAGATCTATCCGTTTCAACCCTAAATAACCAAAAAAAAAAAGACATATCAAATGTCAACAACAGCAAATTTGTTCAAACATAGACCATTACCACAAACACCACACAGATCTATCGATTTCAAACATAAAGAACCAAGAAAAATAAATAATAAATTCAAGCAACAGATGAACCAAAAAGCAACAGAACATTTCGTCACTATGTGAACATCTTCTTGACTCTCATCGGCAATGATAAGCATCCCCTGAACCCTACTCTTATCGGCACAAAGTGCATGGGGATTACCTGAGTCTCGAATTCAATTAATGAGGACTTAAGAGAGAGTTTACAGTCTCCAATTGAGAAGAGTAAGAACGCCGCTCTAAAACCCTAAAGGGAAGGGAAGATGAGAGAGAGAGACAGAGAGAGAGAGAGAGAGAGAGAGAACGCTAGAAAGAGTGAAGAGAAGAAGAAGAAAAAAAAAAAAAAAAAGGTTTCCAGATCATGATTTGTATGCATAGTTATTGACAACAGATCTATCGTCGTCACCACTAAAAAACATCCAAATTTTCAAAGCCGAACTCAGATCTGGTAGAGAGGAGGCGACGGTGAGGACGGTGATGCAATATCTGGAAGACGATGCACATTTAGTAAAGAGGCAACGACGAGGACGGTGGTGTAAAGGGGGAGAGATCGATCGCAGAGATAAAGAAATGACAGAGATAAAGAAAAGAAACGACTGTAGCTGCCGATTTGAGGCGATAATGAGGTGACGGCGATAGCTTGTTGGAACAATTCATCTTGAATTCTTCAGTTGGTGGTCTTCGAGTGTTGAAAACTTGGTGATAATCTTGTCTATGTAGAACAGAAATTTGATATTTCAAGTCACGTTACTTAGTCGCTTTTCTAAAGACAACATTTGTACTCACCAAAAGGTGTGCAGGGGGTTACAGCAAATTCGCCTTTAGGATACAATAAAGTCTGATATAAAGATCAAGTCTACCAGCATCTGCATTGACGACAGTAGATCAGAATACTCATGATATAATCAAGAAAACAAAGACATTGATAATCAAGTTTGTAGAATTTGATTACCAATAAGAAAAGCATAAACTTACTTAAGAAACTCTTGATCGAAAACTCTAAAACAAGAGGGAGAATTGCAGGAATGTTTTCTGAATTCAGGATTGATTAAAATGACTGATTTCATAGCCTATTTATAGGCCTCGATGCATCTGATCTAATGGTCATGTCCCTTGATTGCATCAGATTAGATCTGATCGTTGAATCGACGATCTACGGTGCAGATCATTCTCATATCGAATAAATGCCTTGACTGATCATACCTGATCACGATAGGGTGACATCTCATCGGTACGATCATGCGCATCTCTAATCAACAACTATGATCAAACTGCTCTAGATCGGACACACAATCTTTCAATAGGTTGATTGACTCATCGCCAACGGATGCCATATCATTGCCACGCGGAGCTAACTTTATTCCATGCCACCATGCCACATTGGATCCACGTCATCGCTCCAACCTGGCCGATGCAAATAGGAAAGCGCCCTCATGACGCTGATGCATACGTGCTAAGTGCAAAGTGCACCATCAAATGCCACATAGCCCACTGCCCACGCCACGTGCGTACGCGTATGCGTGTGCGGATGGTGTTGCAATGTGAATGCATGCACACTAGCATCCATTCCACAATTCCACATTCAAAGAAATATTCCATGTAGCACTTTATTAAGTACTCCATGTTTTGCTCTCTTTCTAATGTGGGACAAAGTCTCCAAGCTTATTTCAAGCTTTCTAAAGAAAAACAATGAAGGTTTTGAAAACACCTAAAACTAAATTATAAATTTTGAAAATCATTTTGAAAATTCCCCAACATTGCGAGTATAGATAAGATCAGTGAAGGTTTTGAAAATCATTTTGAAAATTTCCCAACATTGCGAGTATAGATAAGATCAGTGAAGGAAGAAAGAAAAGAGAGATCTGAGTAAAGGCGGCGACGGTGAATGATGGTGAGATCAACAGAGAAGGGAGGGATACAGTGGAGTTGGTGGATGAGAGAGATTGGCTTGGTTTCTAGAGAGAGAGAGAGAGCAAAGAGGGGGTTTGAGGAAATATATTGAACATATATGAGTATTTTTTATGTTGCGACTCCTGAGAATTCATGTGAATGAGAATGAGTATTTTGGTCATTTTATACGAGTTTGTCTTTATGGACATAAAGTTTTATTGCCTAAACCATTGGACAAACAAAGTTCAAATTTGGATTTATCACCCAAGTATTTTTTTTAATTTTTATTTTGGCTATCCAGGTTTTAAACACATTCTTCAATAAACTCTCTATCCTTTTACCATGTTATTTAAACATTATTTTTGTTAATTTTAATTTTAAATTATTTTTTATAAACTCTACGTAACTAATTTCAAAATATCAAAAGTAATATTTTAAAATGTTTAACTAGTCCAAACCACTAACACATTTGTTGTGCAAAATTGAAGAAAACAAAAATGACTAGTTTAATAGAATTGATATTTAATGATTTATTTACTACTTTAACTAAAAAATAAAAATAATTAACTTGATGAAAATGCTCTCAGGCCTTCAACCCGACTAGCCAATTTCAATTACTGGATTGAAGGGAAGCATCTTCTAATAGAAAATTATTACTTTATCCAAATTATAACAAAAACACTATGTAATTTATTGTTTAAAACAATCACAAGAGTTAAAAATATCATCTTGTCAATACCCTCATGGTCCATGGACCAAGTGATGCTGCGTCACGGCAGCTATGTGGTGCTTTGGTGAGAATTTTTTTCCAAGTCTTTTTTTTGATAATTTTAATTGTTCATATTTTAAAATTTATTGAATAAAACATTTATTTAAAAAATTAAATTAATTAGACATATATAATTTCGTAATAAGAACACGTTTATTTTTAAAAAAATAAACGGTTAATATGATCTTGATAATTTTTATAAAATAATTATAATTTGATCATAGGATTATAGATTTTTGATTAACTTGATTTTTTACCTGAACAATATATTCGATGAAACTTACGGTATAACGATTTAGATTATTAAAAAAAATTGGAAAAAGCTCCTATTGGCACCAGCAGGAACCCAAATTCATATCTTATAGGTAGGCAAAAGGTGGGAGGTTTATGAAATTGGTAATCAATCCCATTCAAATACTGTACAAATTTTAATAGTATTAAATAATTGGGATAATTAGAGAAAAATTCACACTCGTGGAAGGTTATTTGGTCCAAATTTGATTTTTTTTTTTTAGTGATAAAGACATTTAATTAAATTATTTAGTGTAAAGGACAACCTTTTTTTTTTAATTTTTTAATTTTTTTTTGTAAATTACACATAGACCATCGAGCTATCATTGGAAAATTCATTGGTAGCTGTAATGGTGGCGATGGTTGCGGTGATGATACGAACATATAGATAGAAGAATTGGACATATAAGTGATACATAGATAAGGGTAAAATGATAGTGAGATGACATCTGAATTGCTAGACGGACAGTAGACACATAAAAAAAACATTTAATTAAATTATTTAGTGTAAAGGACAACCTTTTATTTTGAATTTTTTTTTTTTTTTTTTGTAAATTACACATAGACCATCGAATTGTCATTGGAAAATTCATTGGTAGCTGTAATGGTGGCGATGGTTGCGGTGATGATACGAACATATAGATAGAAGAATTGGACATATAAGTGATACATAGATAAGGGTAAAATGATAGTGAGATGACATCTGAATTGCTAGACGGACAGTAGACACATAAAAAAAAAAAATAGATAAGGGTAAAATGATATTTCAAAATATAATTACAATTCTTTTGGTCTAAAAATGTTAAAATAAACCATTGACCTGAGTACCTTAAATAATTTTCTTCATATTGAGGGTGTTTGAATGTGTTAAATACTAACCTGGACATTAGGCCCAGTTGGTAATTGTTAAAAATTATTAGATATATGTGACAAAATTTATAATTTTAATTATTAATATTGATAAAATTTATTATTAATTTATAATTATTTTTCAAGACTTACCCCTTAAAGAAAGGGGGATTTTTTTTAAAGTCCCTAGTATTAAGATTTTATAGTATAAAGGACATTCAATATTTTAATAATGTCTAAGGTCCCTTAAGTTGATCCAGAGAAAATTCACGTCACAGAAAAAATTGGTCCAGAGAAATTTTCTCTGACCTTCTCTAAACTTCTCACTGTAAATTTCTCTGCCCTTCCCTTCTCCAAATTTATCTGCCCTCCATATACTCCCCTCTCTCCTAGAAAAATTTCTCTGCCTTTCCACAAAATTACATCTCCAGAGAAATTTTGCCCTCCCTGCCTCTTCTGGACTCAACTCTCCAGAGAAAATTTGGAAATTTCTCTGGTCTTCCCTTCTTTCCAGAGAAATTTTCCTTCTCTGGCCTTTAGAGAAATTTCCATCTCCAAACCCAAAGAAATTCACTCAAACCAAAGAAATTTCCCCTCTTCAAACCCAGAGAAATTCTCCCTCACAATTTTCTTAATTGAAAATCATAATCTGAATTCTCAAGCAAGAAGGAAGAACACAAAAAGCTGTAAAAGACTCACAAAAAGCATCCAAATACAAAAAATATCACAAAATATGATAAAACTCTCTTACTAGATCAAGAAAAACCCTTTGAAGGTCCATAATTTTGGCCTCATAACAGTTTTATGACATTATCTTTCTCTTTGAAATTTTCAAATCTCAAAAAGTCTTAATAATCAAGGTTTGAATAGGAATTCACAAAACAGCTAAAACATCTCAACCACATAACTTGTATGCATAGATTTGCACTTTATCTCTCTCTGAAAAAAAGAAATAAAAAAAAAGAAGCAAAACAAACCCAAATCTTTACAGAGTTCCTCTATGGTCTCTACGAACAGATTCAAGCTTCTTACTGGAGGCACGTACAGGGTTAGAGGCACTGCCGAGAACGCCACTGCTCGGGTCACCACAAACAAGCCTCCGGCCGTCTTCCGAAGCGATATGGGTATGGAAGGAGAGTTGAGTACAAGTTGTTGGAGTGGGGTTGATGTTGATTTGGGGGTTTGAAAATGGAGAGTGGGAGTAGCGGTTGCTGAGTAGTTGCAGAGGATGATGCCGATGATGACGGATCTGGCTCCAAAATGAATCACTCAGTGGGTGTCGCAGTGAATGAGAGTGAGAGTGAAGGCAACGGTTCATGGTTGATCGAATCAGAGAGAGAAAGAGAATGATGAAAGCCCTAATCAGAGGAAAAAAGAAAGAGAGAAAGTGAATTTCCTCTGGAATATACGGGTGTAGGATCAAGGGACCTCAGACGTTATAAAATAATACTGTGGATCTGTTTCATCACAAAAAATGAGAGAGGGACCTCAGATAATTTTCCCTTAAAGAAACAACCGGCAGAGTGAAAAAGACTAAGCGGACAGTTAAATCTTGGGGATTCTCAACCACAATGTTCTAACATAAAGATTTAGGGTAAATTATAAATATGCTTTTTAAATTTCGTTTAAAATATAGATTATCTCTATTAATTTTGGAAATTGCATCACCATCTTTTAAATTTTTAACAAATGACTTCTTTTGTTAGTCAATAATGAATATTAACAGTTTTTAATAATATCAAAAATATTTTTAATTAATAATTTAGGTAATTTTATTATTGTCTAGAAAAGTAGTTAGAAATTTTATTTTTTCTATTAATTCCGTTGTATAAAAATTCTAACAATAGGGTATTTATAATTTTTAGAACCACAAAAGACAATCCGTATTTTAAACAAATCTTAGGGAGTATATTTATAATTTATCCTAAAAATTAAAATTAAAAGGATTAATTTGGATCATTTCAAATCCGTGCATATTTATAAAATTATTTTTAGAATAGTGATCAACTTTATAAATACTAAAAAGTAAAATAATAAACTTTTTCATAAATTTATAATTAATTTTTTAAATGCACTCTAACATGTAATTTCTCTTTTATTTTGTTTCGAGTTTGGATTCTCTTAAATTGAATGGTGAGCTCGGTGAGCATTTTTTTTAAGTCTTTTTATTTCGATTATCTTGATTGTTCATTTTTTAAAATTTATTAAGTAGAGTACTTATGTATAATTAAGATGATTGAATACCGTTAATTACATTATTAGATTAAATTTCTATTACAAAAATGAATCATTTACTCTTGAAATTATATTTATTGTCATTCTTTTGAATAACAAATATGATTCAAATATATAACTACTAATGTTCAACGATCTTATTATTATTTTTTTTTTGGGTATGAATATGCAACTAATTTAGTTTATTGTCACATATTTTAATAACAAATATGATTCAAACATATAGCTATTAATGTTCAACATTTTTTTTCATGAATATTCTACCAATTTGGATAATCGAACTGTTTCTCTCAAGTTGAATAAGATAATCTAAACCATTTTATTTTTATCCCTCAAACTATTCCTTCTTTTTATTATTCAATCTATAAACTATCAATTTCAATACTTTTTTTTAATAGTTAAGTATTTAGATTAATAGTTTCTTTTAGGCTTATTTACAAATATTTTAATTTTTTAATATATCCAAATTAAGTGCTTTTAAAAAAATATTTATTAAGACCAAAAAATTCTAAAAACAAAAAATTAAAAAACATTTTTAAAATTAAACCAAACAGAATCTATATATTATATAAGTAAAAGGAGTTTTTAGTTGTTTCCCTATAAATAAATTAAACAAATTGATTTAGTTGTTTCCCTTACTAAATTTAGGAATTTTTAACTTTAAAAAATAATTTAAAACTAAAAGAATTGCATGATTTATGATTTAGAAAAGAAAAGATGAAGAAGATCTTTCTTGTACACTATTTCTCTAACCAATTCTCACTACAAGAAATTATATTTTTGGCGACTAAATTTTTAGTCTCTAAAAGTCAAGTTTTAGTCGCCAAAGGTTTTTAGCGACTAAAATTTTTGATTGGCTGCTTAGTCGCTGAAGACTTGTCGGGAAAAGTAGTTGGCGACTAAAACAAATTTAGTCTCCAAAAGTAGTAAATTGCCAACTATTTTTTTAGTTGCCAAAAGCATTGACATAAAATTAAATGACATTTTCAACGACTAAATTTTTAGTCACCAAAATTTTTTTTTTCCATCCTAATTTAGTCCGATTGTTTTTGGCTACTAAATATTGTAGTCGGCTAAAGGCTAATAAATTTTGGCTACTAATATTTTAGTCGCCAAAAATGTTTTTAGATACTAAATATGCAGTCGGCTAAAGGCTAATAAATTTTTGGCTACTAATATTTTAGTCGCTAAAAATGTTTTTGTTGCCCAACTTGTCTTTTTTAGTTACTAAATATTGTGGTCGCCTAAAGTTTGACTGGTTTTTAGCTTCTAATTTTTTAGTCATCTAAAGTCTGACCTTTTTCCCTACTAAACTTTTAGTTGCCAAAAATCTTTGGTTATGCATTAGCTACTAAATAGTTTAGTCGCCTAAACTTTGATTGGTTTTTGGCTATTGAACTTAAGTCGCCAAAAGCTTTTTTCATTGTATTTTTTTTTAGCTACTAACTATTTAGTCGCTAAAATATGTATTTCCTTATTGTCATATCAAGCCAAAAACATGATTGTATGTTTTCTCTCAAAATTATAATTTCTTCACAACCTCTATGTATTCTGTGCAACCTGTATTTATTCCGTGTAACCTGTAACATGTATATAAACAAAAAAATATGTATACTATCAATCATTCCATAAGCTGCATCCATTTCACTTCCAACTATCCAAAAAGGAATAACTTTAAATGTTAAATTCCATACAAACCAACTATAGTCCAAACTGGAATAATAATTCCATACAAAACAGAGAAACATACAAAAATCAAGCCCTCCTGTAGACACCCCATTTTTGACCGTCCTCAAGACTTGGACGTCACCGTTTGAACACTCGGTGATCATCCATGATTGTGTTCGTTTGGAGTTCCCGGAGGCCTCGGCTCGCGCGCCTTGCCTCAGGATCCCCGAACTCGGCTGTTTAGTGTCTGGTTTTGCACGCGGGCGCTGTCTACACCTCCATATTCAAAAAATATATTTGCTACCATACCAAATGGCCATTTGGCGTGATACAAATTACCATCGTAATCTGTACCACGGCAAAAAGTAATCTATATACCATGCCAGTAAGTATCAGTTTGATGCCAAAAGTTATCTATATGAGTAATAGTAATCTACACAAAAGTACTAGACGACAAAATTAGCTAAAATTGCCCTCCATACACAAAAATGGATTATCCACAAACCCACACCAAAAGCCATCTAAAAAAAAATAATTTTGCACCCATTAGAAAATCTCAGTTCAATCAGCTATACAAAAAAGTTTTTAACATGCAATTAAGTTAGGTTCAACCTATGAATGCCTTGTTGGACAAAAAATCATATATATGTATGAAGTTAGATTTTTATTTATTTTTTATTTTTTATAAATATATGTATCATGAATGTGCACTTGTTTGAAGTTTGAATTTAATTCCCCATTGACAAAAGAACACAAGTTAATCAATCAATATTACTCTTCACTACGATGCTTATCTTTCTTTACATCATAAAGTGAAAGAATGCATTAATTAGATTCAAAAAATAGTAACTACAAATAATCAACATCCATATCATGTAGAATATGTATCGTTAAGAGCATATAACTAATGTATTTTATTTTCCTTTTATCCCAAATGAGCAAGATGCATTTGTATTTCTAAAAGTTGAAATAAGACTCAGTCTATTAAAGAGATTTTACTGTGAACTTATAGTGAAAGTCTATTAAAGAAAATTGTTGGGGGATATGTACTTGTGATGATGTAATGTGGACTGTGTATAGCAAAACAGAGCATAAATCTAATGAACTATTGCTCAGATATCAACCCATAACTAACAGGAAAATGCTAACATAAATTACAAGAAAATACTATGAACCTATGGTTATTTCAATCCCCAATAGGTTGAAGCTTTGTCATCAAATGTAGAGTCTCATAACATAATGAAGGGCAAAGTACACTTGTAATTTCATTTTGAGTGGCCTATTCCATACCAAGTTCAAAACTACATCATAAAATTTAACTCGCAATACTGACAAGGTTAACACTTACTCCATTAACCTTCTCATTTGCTGTAGAATTTAATCGTCACATATTGCCTTTTTCGACTAAGTTTAAGGTGTTTTCAGCTCTAACGCTCAACTTACGCCTGCTAATTACATTCTGTCTATTGCAATAGGTCATATTTTTCACAAAAAAGCTTGTCGTGACATGAATACAGTGGTTCAGGTGGCTGTTTTGCATTTTTGCCCTCCGAACGCCCTTTTTCAACTAAGTTTAAGGCGTTTTCAGCTTTAACTCCCAACTTATGCGTGCTAATTACATTCCGTCTATTGCAACATGTCCTATTTGTCATGAGAAAGCTTGTCGTCACATGAATACAGTGGTTCGGGGGCTATTTTGTGTTTTCACCCTCTGAACGTCCTTTTTCAACTAAGTTTAAGGCGTTATCGGCTCTAACTCCCAACCTACACGTACTAATTACTTTCTGTCTATTGCAACAGGTCCTATTTGTCACAAGAAAGCTGGTCGTGACATGTATTTAGTGGTCGGGGCCTGTTTTATATTTTTCGGCCTTTGAACGTCCATTTTCAACTAAGTTTAAGGCGTTTTCGGTTTTAACTCTCAACCTGCGCGTGCTAATTACATTCCATCTGTTGCAACAGGTCTTATTTTTCATGAGGAAGCTACTCGTGACATGCATTTAGTGGTCGGGAGTTGGTTTGCATTTTTCACCCTCCGAACGCTCTTTTTCGACTGAGTTTAATGCGTTTTCGGCTCTAACTCCCAACCTAGGCATGCTAATTACATTATGTCTGTTGCAACAGGTTCTATTTGTCACGAGAAATCTTTTCGTGACATGAACATACTGGTTCAGAGACCATTTTGCATTTTCACCCTTCAAACGCCCTTTGTCAACTAAGTTTAATGCGTTTTCGGCTGTAACTCCCGACCTACACGTGCTAATTACATTCTGTCTTTTGAAACATGTCCTATTTGTCACGAGGAAGCTTTCTGTGACATGAATACAGTGGTTTGAGGGCTTTTTTGTGTTTTTGCCCTCCAAACGCCATTTTTCGACTAAGTTTAAGGCGTTTTCGGCTCTAACTCCCAACCTATACGTGCTAATTGCATTCTGTCTGTTGTAACAGGTCCTATTTATCACGAGGAATCTGGCCGTGACATGCATTTAGTGATCGGGGGCTATTTTGCATTTTTGGGCCTCCGAACACCCTTTTTCGCTTAAGTTTAAGGCGTTTTCGGCTTTAACTCCCAACCTACGCGTGCTAATTACATTCTGTCTGTTGCAACAAGTCATATTTGTCACCAAGCAGCTGGCAATGACATGCATTTAGTGGTCAGGGGTTGTTTTGCATTTTTTGCCCCCCGAATGTCCCTTTTTGACTAAGTGTAAGGCGTTTTCGGCTTTAACTCCCAACATACGTGTGCTAATTACATTCTATCTGTTGCAATAGGTCCTATTTGGCACAAGAGTGCTGCCTGTGACGTCCGTACAATGGTTCAGAGGCAGTTTTACTACGCATGTTAATTATGAAACTCAATTGGATTATTTTTTTATGTTTTCAATGAACTTAAATGAATGTATGTAGTTTTTAGTCTCATGGCAGGTTGGAAGGAGATTGAATTGCATTAGTAGTATTGATAGGCTTCACACTTTCATACAACTTATTCTGTATGCACACGGCAGAAGTATTGCTTGATGAAATATCGTATTGGCAGTATAAGTATCATGGGCAACGTAAGTATATTAACATGAAAGTGACAACTAAGACTTTAGCATTGCTGTTACAAGTAATGGTCAATGCATCTATTTTATAACCTAGCCACCAAGTTGGAGATCATTAGTTATGAGATTATTACCTTTCACCTGAATCCTCTATTTTATCCTCCATTTTATAACCACATATAGATCATAAGAGTCTTTTATTTAAATAATGCAGGTCTCCTTTTATTTCACAACTACAAGAGTCTTGCTATCCTCAAGTTATTAATATGATTTTAAGATAATACTTCCACTTGGTGTATAATTAATTCAATTCAAGTGTATTGGCTTTTCACAATCACTTGTAATATATGAATACTACTTTAAGATAATACTTTCCTTTGATGTGTCTTTTCAATTTCTACACGGGGCAAGCCAACAAGGTTGCTTTAACACACACAAAACACATACCAGAAAATTTTCATCTTATATTTGTTATATATATTGCCTTGTCCTGTTTATGACAACCTTTTTCCCCTCACATTTATTATAAGAAGTTACTGGTGGAAAAAATAATAGACGCTAAGGTTGTGTTTGGCAATTACTTTTTTAATAATTTTTTGTTGACTTTTTTTTGTCTTTAGTATTTGTTTATTAAAAAAAATATTCAATTTTGGATCCTATTAGACTAGATGGAATTGAAAATTTTTTAAAAAAATAAAATGAAAAAAGTCTACTGAAGATGACAAAGCTTATAAAGTTTATTGACACATTTTTTCCCTTAGAGTATTCAATTTTTTCCCTTCTAAGATCATTTTAGACTAGATTTCTGACACATTTTTTATTAAAAAAAAATCTCCCTCTCCCCTCCCCCTCCCCACCCCACTCCACCCAAAAAAAAAGTGTCTTTTTTAGCTCTAAAAAAAGGGGTCTTTTTTAGCGCTAAAAAGTGAATTTTTAAAACTCTCTTAAAATTGTACAATGCAACTATAACATTAGGTTGATTCCTAGAATATTCCTTTTCTTAACATCCTACACTTTTAACCTTTAAAATTCAAAACCATATCCATTTCAAGCTTATTTTCCCAGCCCTAAAATTCCTATATAGCACAACCCCAATCCTTTACCGACCACAATTACTCAACCCTAGGGTCTAAAAGAACATAAATGACCACTGCTACTACTCTCATGGTCCTATTGTTCACAACCATTACATCTATCATTTGTTTCATTAATCCCTCAAAACTCTACCCTTCTATTATCACATAAAACCCCTAATAGTCAATATTTACCAAATTTCAGCAACAAAACTACATATTATTCAAACCTAAATAAAGACCATTGCTGCCAACACCAATTTTGGCATCAGACTTATATTAGTATGAGTCAACTTGAAACAGACACATCAGTGTTCTCGAGACAATGCATGAAAATGTGCTCAAACTGAATTGAGTTCAAGCTTGGCCAAACAACTTTGATAAGCTGGGTCAAACAAGAGTATCTGCAATTCTTTTGGAGTGGACATGGGCAACCTTGAAAAAGATGATGTTTTCAATAATAAAGTTTAAAAATGGATGAACAACCTTTTGTGATTTAGTTGTCCGATAAGGAAACTATTCCAGCACTGCATCATGACTAGGTGTGAGGGTGACATCTACCTTCAATATATATTGACAAATAAATTTTATCAATTTATCTACACATCTAATTACTAGCAACAGAAATACAAGCATTACAGCATGGGTAGTGTACTAAAATCATTCTATTGCGGTTTACACAATATCCAACACAAAATTTTGAAAATCTTGGAAAATTTAACAAGGCCACAAAAACCAACATGTGAAATATTACTCTAGCAAATCACACAAATGATCTTCGCCACAATATTTACCAAATTCCATAATGAATCAATCTTACAAACCAATTCTCAAAACCTCTCTATGACATTTTTACATACACTTGGTGAGCATAAATCAAATAGATTAGTTTGCTCACCAACACAGGAAAACAGAGTCATATTTTTGCGAAATTGAGAGAGAGAGAGAGAGAGAGAGAGAGAGAGAGACCTTCCATTTGGAGAAAACAGAGTCATGTTTGGTGTGTTTACAGTCTTCCCTCTTCAAGATGGTGATGATGGAGGAGGAGGAGGTACTCCGGTTGCCAACGAACACGAGAAGGAGCAGCAGTGAGAGAGGAAGGGGAGATGAGCAGTGGAGAGGGAGAGGGAATCCCTCCAAAATTTGAAATCTTCCTCCAAATATTTTAGTTTTTTGGCGACTAAAAAATGCTTTTGTCGCTGAAAATATACTTTTGGCGACCAAACTTTTGGTCGCCAAAGATAAAAACTAATCTTTTTCTTTTTATGCGGCTACTAAACAATTTTAGTAGCTAAAACTAACTATACGGCTACTAAAATAATCTTTTGTCATTGAAAATATACTTTTGGCGACCAAACTTTTGGTCGCTGTAGACACCCCATTTTTGACCGCCCTTAAGACTTGGGCGTTACTGATGGTTTACTTAGTGGTAAAAGGTGTGCAAGGCAAAGGTTCAATTTCTTCGGCAATGAGAGAGTCAAATCCCAACTTCATACCCCTTTTGGACCAAAACAATCTTGATCAAAAGATTTTAGATCTTAAAATCCTCTCCTTCAAAATGTTTTGAAAATAAAGTTCCTACAATGTTCCGACGCTCGCATTTCGGTAAATGTTGCGCTTTTCGGTAAATCGAGCAAGGACAAAGTGGAGATGAATGAAAGAGAGATGAAATCTTTGAAAAATCTTTCAAAACACTTTGTTTAGGGGTTTGGAGTTGAACGAAAGAGGAAATGAGAGAAGAAAACTAGTTTGGGAGAAGTTCGGCATAAATCCAGGTAGAAGAGAGTCGAGCAGCCCTCGCTGAATCGGGCTTATTCATCTGCATACTTGGATTTTAGCTATGAGGTCACCACTGTTGGAAAGCTTACTTCCAGGGCTTCATTTTTCACTCAAGAATCTCCTAAAGCCAAGTCCGGGTGGGGGAGACATGGTTGAAGTAGGGGATCAATCCGGTTGGATCGAATCAGCGCGGCTTCACCAAAACGGGCATAACTTTCTGCACAGGAGGAATTTTAATGCAAGGTTTGCTCCATTGGAAAGTTAACTTTTGGGGCTTCAATCTGGACACCCACCGGCTACTTTTTGGCCTTGGCAGCCACCTACCGGCCATCAATTTAGCCGACCGGCCAGTCAAAATAGCCGACCGACCATTTATTTGGCCGATGGCCTCCTTTTCTGGCCGGTACCACCTTTTTTACTCTTGTAGGCATGGTGCATGGCAGCTGTGCCAGCTGGGGTGCACAGACCCTGCCTCCATATGCGTATGTGGCTGTTTTGGCCCCTTTGTACCCTTTTTTATCCAAACTTCCTCCAGAAGATTGCACCCTCTGCTCAAGCTTCTTGAGGAAGCTTGACCATTTGTCTTAGCTTCCTCAAGAAGCTTGAACCTTTGGGTTAGCTTCTCTTGGAAGCTTGGCCCCTTGACCCTTCTTTTATTAGCTTCTTTAAGAAGCTTGGAGCCATTCCTTGTCTATATAAGGAGACCCTCCTCCTCCTTTGTTTTGGTTCAGCAAAAAACCAGACCTTACATTTGATATATGATATATATCACCCTCTCTCTCTGTATCTCCCTCTCTCTCTACATTTGGGTGTGTTAGAGGGTTCAAAAGGGTCTTGTTCTTGGCTCATTGCACTACACCTCATAGCCTACTACCTCCACCATCCATTCAAGTGCCTTGACGCTGATTTTCAGAGGTTGAGAGCTCACCATCTTGGTCCAGAAGCTGCTGCATTGCTGTGCTACAAGGGTAAGTCACTATCTCCTTCTTTGTAGCCTTATCTTGCTTCGTTCTTTAGCCTTATTTGTAAGCATTTCTGGGCTCCGACATAAACTGTAAAGTGTCTTATTTTGAGCTCCTCTTAAAGTTTGATTAAGGACACTTTTCTGTTGAGGTCATCTACCTCCTTGTATCTTCCATCTCTCTTTTAGGGATAATTTTGCATCCTAGCTTAGCCTTACTTGCAAGATTTTTCGAGATTTGCCATGAACTAAAAAAAGTCTTATTTTGAGCCCCTCTTGAAGTTTGATTAAGGGAATTTTTTCTGTTTGTGGTCATCTTTCCCTTTGCATGCTTCATTTCTTCATGATTAGGGCTATGCATTAGAGCATTTGCATTGGCCTTGGTTTGGCCTCTAAGCCACTGAAATGACCCCATCTCTCTTTGTCTTGTTTGGTGGCCTTTTGGGCCTTCCAAAGGACCCCCTATTTGCAAGCTTCCAAGCTTTGTTTATATCATTTTTCAGTAGGTTTTAGGACCCCCATAACTCATTTTCAGAGTTGGTTTTGCTATGCTAAGTATCCTTGATGCATGTGTAGAGTAACCCCTCTTGTAGCTTATCAAAGGAGCTCATCGTTCTTGCATGTGTAGACCTCATTTCAGTGGGTATTTGGGCATATTTTGACATGTTTTGTTCATTGTTTTTGGCTGGTTGGGTGAGCCCTCATATGCTTCATATAGTTGGAGAACAACTCATGGTTCACTAGCTTTCCTTGCATGCTTTATAGGCCATTGATTCTAGCATATTTTGGCCATGCCTTAAACTGATAATGTGCTTATTTTGGACTGCCCTAGCTCTATTTTTGGGTCTTGTGGTTGAATGATGTTAGTTTTGCATGCTTGTAGTTCAAGGTCCATGCTTAGCTTTGAGTTTTGAGATCCATTCCATGCATATACCGAGGTATGTCCATGTTTTGGGCCTATTATTCATCATATTTCAGAGCTTGTTTGAATGCTATGTTGCTATGTTTTCATCTCTTTAAATGCGTTTGAGAGTCGGGCTTATATGCCCCATTTACCGACCATTGAATGAGCTCCATTTCGTTGCATCCCGAGTCATCATTTTAGGCCAATTTCCCACTGTTTCAGACCTGCCTAGGGTCTGTTTGGGGTTGGTTTTGCCCTTTGTGCATTGCTTTGGGTACCTCTAGTGTAACGCACTTCACTAGTTTCGGTACCCGGGCCTCCTAGCTTGCATTGTGTGGCATGTTTGTATGATTCGGGACCATTGTGTATCATGTTTCAGAGCTGGAATTCGTGTCATTGTATGTCATGTCTCATCCTTTGCCATGCTTTGGTAGACTGGGATTTGATGCCTTAGGACCGGCCCCTTGCATCGTGCATGTTTGCATGTGTATCGATTGTCTCATTTTCATCATATGGCCACTGATTTTGGCATGCTTGCGAGCTATCCATGTTAGTTTAAGTCCATCATCGCATGTTGTCGTATGCCATGTATGTTTACATGTTTAGGTTGTGTGCCTATTGCATATTAGATGCATTGCATAATCATGTTGCATTAGCCTTGCTTGCATGCTTAGGTTGCATTGCATTGTGCATGCATCCCTTGCCTCTTAATTAAGCATGATAGAGGTTAGGGCCTTTGATGTGGTTTGTGTGTGCATTTCATTTGATAATGAAGTTGCACACTTGGCTTTTGGGCCATCACGCATTGAAATGCGCGATTGGTGGTCCGAGAATCGAGCACCATACCCCTTTGAGTCACAAACATGATAAAGGATGTGGTGGTGCATACATTTGCTTGAAATGCATTGTCATGCCATGTTTTGCCCTCTGCTGCTGTCAAAACAGGTTCTGCATGAAGATTTGGCCGGTCGGCCATCTATACTGCCGACCGGCCATCCATGGTTGGCCGATGGCTTGACAGATGGTCGATGACCATCCGGACATGGCCGGTGGTGTTCTGTCTTAGCCGGTGGTGTTCCACAATGTCCATAGAGTGCTCCTTGGGACTTGTGCAATTTTCAGAGGAGCAGAGCAGGGAAAACAGAGGCAAACTTGTGCATGGCGTTAGATTTCCGAGCAAACCCGAACACGCATTGCATTGGGCCCTCTTCCCGAGGCTGTTTACTGCTTTCTTAGATTAGTTAATTTGCTTAACTAGTTTAATTTGTCTGTAATAATTAATTAGCTTGTAGGTTAGTTAATTGTATTATTCTTTTGGTCCCTCCGAGCGAGGGCAAATTTGTAATAAGTGTGGGTGCGTGTGTGCATGTTTTCCAACCCCCACTTCTTTCTCCCTTTTACTTACTTGCTTTGATGGTTAGTATTAGGACATATTTAATTTAGCATACCTCATGCCATGCATGCGTGCATTATTCATTTGTCTTGCATGCACCGGGCTTGGCGCATCATACTAGCTGCATTGTATTTCAATTCCAAGTTGAATACGTGTTAGTTGTAGCATCATCATATGCCATACATAGATTAGTCGAGCCTATTGTAGCTGCATCTTGCATGTGTTGCATTAGCCATCTTAACATGAACTAGGATCATGCATATGATTACTAACTAATTTTTGTTTTGGCTTGGAGTACTCGGTAAACATTTATGTTTTAGTATCCTTGCATGCGTGTGAGTGTTGCCATGACAGCATGCTTACCATGAGGTTACTTGCTTATATGATATAACTGCTTGAATGCCTGTGGGTGGAGGTTGAATTACCTAAATTGGAATAATGCATTAAAACTGTGAGTTTTAAGCCGACTAGATAGTGGCGAAACCATCTTTTCTAAAGCCCACTTGAGGGTGGCAAAACCTGCATTTTAGCCTACTTGCGAGTAGCAAACCATTTTCAAAACAAACATGCAATGTTTTGTTCCAATTTAGGCGATTTGGTCTATACTTGTTTGATGTGCGCATAACATAGTAATTCTAGGCTAATAACCGGAATAAGAACACATAATGCTTTCAAAACGAGATATCATGGTTAGTAGAGGCCGATCTTCGGATCGGGCGAGAGAGGGTGCTCATAGCTGACCTTCCCCAATTGTACCCAAGTTCTCGAGCCGAGACAACTTTGGTGATGACGGACACGTGGCCTTTGGCACCAAGTCAGGGTTTCCTAAATTTCCCAAAATAAAATATTTAGGTGGCGACTCTGTATCTGGCAAAGCAGTCCATGTTTGGCACTTCTTTTCTACAAATCTATTTTCCAAAACGATTTGCCGGATTTGGACTCTTTGGTTCAGATTAAGAACCGTGACAATTCGAGGGTCCTGAACTATAGTGAGCCTAATACGAACAGAATGGGACTCACCCTCCCGGGGCGTTCGGGGACGTCTACAGTTGCCAAAGATAAAAACTAATTTTTTTTTCTTTTTATTCGGCTACTAAACAATTTTAGTAGCTAAAACTAACTATACGGCTACTAAAATATTCTTTTGTCGCTGAAAATATACTTTTGGCGACCAAAAAATAAAAAATAATTTATTTTGTTTCATTCGGCTACTAAACAATTTTAGTAGCTAAAACTAACTATATGACTACTAAAATATTCTTTTGTCGCTTAAAATATACTTTTGGCAATCAAAATTTTGGTCGCCGAATATAAAAAATATATTTTTTTCTTTTCATTCGGCTACTAAACAATTTTAGTAGCCAAACTAGCTGTATGGCTACTAAAAAAATTTTTAGTCGCCAATTGTGATATTTTAAGCGACTAAATTTTTTTTAGTCAGCAATAATTAATATTCCCCGACTAAAAAAAAATTAGTAGCTAAATATTTGACTTTTGCCGACTAATATTATTTTTGGTCGCCAATTCCACAACTTTTGGCGACTAATTTTTTTTTAGTCGCCAAAAGTGCATTTTGTTGTAGTGTATTTCTCTTAGCCCAAAATCCTAACAGTAACAACCTCAACCCACGATTAACGTTAATTCATAATTTCATATGTCTAATAGGTTATTAAGATCAAATTCTGAATTAATTACATATGTATTGCATTATTTGTGTTTATATCTGTTTAACATGGGAAAATCTTTTCATGTTTCTGTTTTGATTTGCGAGTTGAAGGCCTTATCGGCATTCAATTCAGAAATTGACTTGATTTATGTGTTAATTAGAATTTTTAGAATTTTATGATAGGTTTAATTAAAATCTGATTCGGAACGATTAAATTAGAATAGTTAGTACCCAATTGATTATTTAATCAACAAATTAGTTAGGCCATTAGCCAAGCCTATATAAGGACACCTCAACACCTCTATTACACTTTTGCACTCTCATTTCCTCTTCCCTGAGCTTAAAACGTGGAGAGAGAGAGAGAGACTAAGAAAGGGTTGAATTCAAGTAAAGGAATTACTAGAAAACTTGGAGATTGGCTTGAAACTTCAACAATTACCCTTATAGAGCATAGTTGATCATCTAAGGTAAGAAATTCAACCTTCCAATATGAGATTGAGTCACTTAGCACATGGGTTTAAAGAATTAAGTTAGGTAATGCTAGAATGGAACTAAAATGAAGGAGTTTAGATCACTCCATGCATGCATGTTTATATCATGGCATCTTGGGGAAGTTTTCAAAGAATTCTCCCATGCATGTTATCATTATACCTTAGCTTTGAGAATTCATATCGTTTTCCATCAATTCATCTCATTTGATCATGTTTTGGAAGCTAGGAACTCAAGTGAATTTATGCGTGACAAGTTCATATCATGTTCTTACATTTCAAGTTGAATTTTTGCATGTTTGATATACTTTTGGGCCATGATTTCTTGAAATGATCTTCAAATCATAATATTCTACAAGTTCTTACATGTTTTCCAGAATTTTGGTCCAAGAAAATGAGTTTTGAGGTGTAGAATTCGAATTTTGAGCAAAGAAGAGCAATCTGGAAATTCCAGAATTTTGCTCTCCGCTCGAGCATGAGCGACCTAAAGTTTGCTCGAGCATGCAATGCATGCTCTCAGAAGTTTCATGTTTTTGCAGACCGCTCGAGCGGAGGCATGAGTCTCACGCTCGAGCAACCATCGAGCGTTTGTCGAGCGTGAAAATCACATAACCAATACTTTTTCAAATTTTGCAGAACGCTCGAGCGTAGGAGGTTGCGCTCGAGCATCCCCTCATACGTTGCATGTCCGGTCGAGTGGGGACCCTGTTTTCAGAAATTTGATCAAGTGTTTTCAAATGCATTTTTGCATCCTCATTTCATCCTGGGCATTTCTAGGCTCAGATTAAGGCATAATAATGAGGGTAAAATGTAAAAAAGCACACTATGGATAAAACATAATGAGTTAGATATATTCCAACGTGTGTTTCAAATGTGTATTTATTATGTGTTAATGTAGGTCACGTGCCATAACCGTTTGATTAGTCTGCTCAGTCTGTCTACACCCGAAGCCAATTGTAAGTAGTAACTTAGTAAGGTTATATTCAGCTTTATTTATTTTTGTATGATGAATTAAGATCTATTTTCTGAAACGTATGTTCTGTACAATGAATGATTGTCCAATTTCTAATAATGTATTCGTGGCATCCTTAACATCATGTGATATCAGTTAGCCGTTAGCCGATATCGGAGGTTCCATCATGGAACTTACTATGTCTGCAATTTGTTACCCGTACCGGAGGTTCCATCATGGGGCTCAGCATGTTTATTCTCTGTTACTAGGATCCGGAGGTTCCTTTATGAAAGTGGTTATTCATAACCACCATATGTTCTGCATCTGTTCTGTTTCTATTTTGTTAGCCCTAATGGATGTACCACGTATGATTAAGCATAAACTCTGATTTCTGTATATGATTTGAACAAGAATATGAATATGAATCTGAATCTGAATTATGATTTTTGAATCTGGTATGGACCTCATTCATTAAAACCCTTTACTCTGTTGTTATTCACTGGGCTTCCGCTCACTATTTATATTATGTATGTAGGTGACCAGGCACGTAATTAGGGCCAAAGTTGATGGCCTAGGATTTTGTTTTGTCAGCCACCCATTGCGCCTTTCAAGGAGGTTCCGGACCAAGTCAAGTTGTGTAGCCATGTCTTTTGAACGTTCAATACTTTGTTTTCTTTTGTTATTGAACAGTTTGCTTTTGGTTATTTGTATATGGGGTGACATGTAATTACTGTACCTATGTGATGCCATGAGTATGCCTATTAAGTTTAAAATTATCTTGTCTCATGTATGTCTACACAGCTCAATGGACGTGGTATTTTGTATATTTGCTTCCACAGCCCCTTGATTATGCGTTATTTTGTTCTGAGACCTTTGGTAATCCAAGGATTACTGGTTACGATGCTGAACCTATAGGGACAGGTTTCGGTCGTGACAAAGTGGTATCAGAGCACGTGTTTTACTGCACACACAAGTCCATATGAGCTTCGGATGTCCTAGAAAGTTATAGGGGCATTCCATCTGTATGTGTGAGTGTGTGGTAATCTATATAAATATGAAAACTGAATTTGAATCTGGGTAAATAAATTTGAAAAAAATGAATGAGATTATTCCTATGTTTATTATTATTTGGTGTCTTTATAGCAACATGGAGAATGCAAAGGGAAATGATACAAGTGAATCCTCAGAGGCTCGTATGAGCCGAATGGAACAGATGCTTGCAGCATTGATCGAAGCTATAACACAGCAGAGACAACGACTTTTCCCCCATCCACCTCTGCCGGTACAAGTTGAACCTGATAATAATGACATTATCAACCTGACACAGAAATTCATGAAGATGAAATCGCCAACATTCTTGGGTGGAATTGAACCGTTGAAAGCGGAGACATGGTTACTTGAGATGGAAAAACTATTTGAAGTATTTCCCTGTACCGAGACTCAGAAGGTTTTATTAGCCACCTATACTCTCAAAAACGAAGCTCAAAGATGGTGGTTACTGATTCGGAATACCAATGGGAACATGACATGGGCTCGCTTTAATGAGATCTTTTATGAAAAGTATTTTCCTCATTGTTTTCAGGATCGAAAAATGTCTGAATTCCAAGAACTCAAGCAAGGCAGAATGTCCGTAGCTGAGTACGAAGCTAAGTTCATTGAATTGGCCAGATTTACTCTTCACATGGTGGACATGGAGTATAAGAAAGCCCGCAAATTTGAAGGAGGATTAAACTTAGACATATTTGATCGAGTAGGCGTATTGAAGTTGCCAACATACATACAAGTCCTTGACAGATCCTTAATGGCGGAAGCTACCCTAGTCGCTATGAGACAAAGTAAGGCCCCAACAATAACAACAACAAAATGGAGAGGAAAAAGGTCTGGGTATAGTTTCAGAAAAGGTCGTTCTCATGTAAATAAAAAGCAGAACACGGGGTCTACAAGCAGCTTAAGTCGGAGCAATGGATTTATTCCAGTTTGCCCTGATTGTGGAATGAGGGATAAGGGTGTGTGTTACCGAGCATCCGGTGCTTGTTTCTGATGTGGCAAGACGGGTCACGTGGTGAAATATTACCCGCTTGGGTCTGATAATGCCAACTGCCCTACGGCGAGTTCAGCCGGATCTGCTTCTATAGCGAAAACAAATGCAAGAGCTAATACTGGGAAAGAACCTCTGAGATAAGGTCGAGTGTTTGCCATAGTACCTGGTGACGTACAGAACACCGAAGCTGTGGTGTCAGGTATACTCCCTATATGTTCTCAAAATGCATGTGTACTGATAGATTTTGGTTCTACGCATTCTTTCGTATCGTATGTTTTCTCCCGGAAATTAACTAGACTACTAGAACCTGTGACATATGTATTGTCTGTATCTACACCGTCTGGGGATTCTATGATGTGTGCTTATGTTTATCCGGCATGTGATATTATGATTGGTGATATGACATTGTATGTTGACTTGTTGCCTTTGAACATTGATCATTTTGATTGTATTCTCGGTATGGACTGGTTGACTAAATACTGTGCCACCATTGACTATGCAAGTAAATCTGTTGTGTTTAGACCACCTGGTATACCTGAATTTATTTTTACTGGAAATGGGGTAGTTCCTCTCCCACACTTGATTTCGGCCATGAAAGCTGTGAAATTGCTTAGGAAGGGATGTAGGGGCTACTGTGTTGTATACAGACTGCATCATTTGGTAGTACTAATGTGACGCCCCGATTCTACACTATTGGTTGCAGTCAAGGGAGAGTCATTAATGAGTCCTATGGTCAATAACCAAGTAAGATCCCAGATCGCTGGAAGAGTCAAATTAGCCTCCCTTCTAAGTCCAGCTTTCTTAAGCAGCGCACTACCCTTTTGACAGATCTTAAAAGATATTGACACAAGGTCATGTAAGCAACGATAAGGTTCATACATATACGTAGAATATAAATACATAACAACTACAAATATCCTTAATTCAAAAGCTTGTTCCATTACATTACATCCCAAAAGAAAGTTTAGATCTTTACATGAGTCTTACAAAATATCAAAAGAAAATTTCTAACTTTCCTAAGATAGCCAAAAGTCTTCGAAGGTTTCAGGCTCGCTGTCTCCAGCTATAAGTTCCTCTTCGTTACCTGGCATGATACGCCGTGAACTTTGAATGCCCAGTAAACACACACACACACCTCGTCCCTTTTTCCCGTCCAATACACAATCATAAATATAACATCAATGGTTATATACCGCATAGCGCCAACCGCAAGGCCTCAAAAGAGATGGTAAAATAGGGCCTTGCCCGAATTCCTCCTCATACCAAACCACCTAGGGTCCGAATACAACCGCTCTGTTCAAGGGTTCCGAAAACCACTTGCGCGAGACTTTAACTTCCAAATAGGGAACGCATCCCAACAATTCATACATCACACATTATCATCTTTTCATTACTCAAGAGATCGAAAACCTAATGCCATCCCAATTTAGTTTTCCATTGAGTTAAATGTTTTAAATCAAGGTTAGACAACTTAACAAGATAATAATATCCACAAAAGCATGCATCATTAAGATGAATAAGATAAAGACATAACCATAACACATATAATATCATGCCAAGATATGTTCATAAGCTAATAAACATTTTCATGAACACAAGGGCATAAGACATCAAACACAACAGAATTTTCCAGATTCAATATCACAAAAGGATTAGAATCAAATGACTATTTTAGGTTTTTCACCGGACTCGTCCTTCCTATGGTTCGTAGAGAATTTGATCTAGTTTCTAGAACATATTTCAGAAATGGGATAGCTTTTCGAGATTTTAAGTTATTTAGAAAACATTCCAGCGCTGGCCAGATTTGTCAATCGTTTCGAAATTTGATTTTCTTGCAAACCGCTCACTTTTTTTCTATGAAACCAATTTTTGTTGAAAGCTAAATCCTTAAGGAAGATTTTGACATAAAATAGAGGTCCAGAATATTTTTATACATTTTTCTAGAATTTTTGAAAGTGGGCTGCGAAAACAGATTCTAAGGTTCAATGCCCAAAACATGAAGATTTATGAGAAAAGGGGTCCATTAAGGGAAATTTTTCGTTTCTTTTGTGATGAAAACATGCTAACTAATATATATTAAACTCAAAAAATTTGCTTGAAAGCGTACCTTTGGAAAGTTTGAGAGATTGGTATGAAAAAAGATGGTTTTGTGCCGAAAGGGGGGAAGATACAAGAGAGGTAGAATCAATGCTCAACTCTTAGCATTTTTAATACAAGTAACTCATCAATAACACATCTGAAAACATTATTTAGAACCCTTAAGAACATGTATTTGAAAAAGGAAAATAAAAGAGAAGGTTGTGTTGTGGCTTACTTGCTAAGCTTTGAACAAGATGGCTCTCTTCTTTCTTCCTCTCCCTCCCAAGGCTTCTCTCTTACTCTCCTTCCTCTCAAGACTCCTTTCTTGCTCTCCTTCCTCTCTTCTAGCCGAATGTGTGTGTGTGAGTGTGTTGTTGTGCTTGCCAAGCTAGGGGATGGTGGTATTTATAGGCAAATTTTGGTGTAAAAGGTCATAAAAGCCCACTAGTTGGAAATGGATGGAAAGGTTAGGATTTGCTTGGAGTCTAATGGGATAGGAGTGATTAGGGAGCTTAATCATAGAATTAGGCAACATCTAGTTGATTCCTAGTTGAAATGAAACTAGTATTGGAAACAACATCCTAGGTCTAGGGTGCTAGGTTTTGGGTTTTCTAGAATACCATGATCATAAATCTTAGAAATTGGCTTTTCACTTCTCCCTAGGGTGGCCGGCCATTGGGAAGGGTGATGGGGCTATATTTTTAATCAATTTAGGTACTAGGGACACATTCCCCAATTTATATATATATATATAGATAGATAGATTTTAATTGATTGATGGTACTTATAGCATAAGGGTACATATACTAGTTTTTTAGGTAAATTTTGAATTTAAATACAGAGTGAGGGTTTGGAATGAAATTCATGTATTGGGACCTTACTTATGTAGAATTAAACTAAATTAGGCTATGGAACCTAATCTGGCTAGGATATTCCTGTTTCGATAAAAGTAAAAATAAAAGTGCTAACCAACAAGATTCGAAATAATTCCAGGAACTGAGGGGCTTTAAGAAAATAATTCAAACATTAGGGTCTTTAAAGTGAATACATTTTTCAGGGGCTTCACAACCTATCCCCCTTAAAACAATTTTGTTCCCGAAATTCAGCTACATATTACCTTCGAAAAGTTCGGGGTAGTTTGCCTTCACCCAATCCTGGCATTCCCAAGTAGATTCTTCAATTTCCCGATGACGCCATATTACCAAGTGAACCGTTTTGCCTCTAAGGTTCTTCTCTCGACTATCTTGTATCGCTACTGGTCCTTCTTTAAATGTAACATCTTTGTCAAGACTGATTTCTTCCCATTTGAGGATGTGTGATGGGTCGGCGATGTATTTTCTCAACGTAGATACATAGAAGACGTTGTGTATCCCTGCTAACTGCGGGGTAGAGCTAGTCTATATGCTACTTTGCCCACTCTCTCCAATACCTTTTCCAATACCTCAAAAGGCCCAATATATCATAATGACAGCTTCCCCTTTCTCCCAAAATGCACGACTCCATGCCTAGGTTGCACCTTTAGGAACACGTGGCTGCCTACTTCAAACATCAATGGTCTTTTCCTCCTATCTGCATAATTCTTTTGACGGTCTTGAGCAGTCTTTAACTGTTGTCGGATCAATTTGACTTTCTCAATAGTTTCTAGAACAAGTTCGGGTCCTATTAGATTTGCATCACCCACTTCCGTCCAACAAATCGGCGATCTACAAGGTCCTTCGTATAATGCTTCAAAAGGCGCCATACCGATGCTAGCTTGAAAGCTGTTGTTGTAGACGAATTCAATTAGAGGTAGGTGTAGTTCCCAACTTCCTTGAAAATCCATTGCGCAGGTTCTCAACATATCTTCAAGTGTCTGGATGGTGCGTTCAGATTGTCCATCTGTTTGCGGGTGAAAGGCGGTGCTAAAACATAACTCAGTACCAAGAGCTTCCTGCAGGCTTCCCCAAAATCGAGAGGTGAACCGTGGATCACGATCTGACACAATAGATATCGAAATTCCATGTAGTCGAATGATCTCCCCAATGTAGAGCCTGCACATAGACTCTGAAATGTCGGTCATCTTATAGGGTAAGAAATGTGCTGACTTGGTGAGGCGATCCACTATTACCTATATTGCATCACGCCCTGTAGGTGACTTAGGAAACCTTGTCACAAAATCCATCGTCAAATACTCCCACTTCCATTCGGCTATTGGTAAAGGTTGCAACACTCCCCCTGGTTTCTAATGTTCCGCCTTCACTTGTTGGCATGTCAGACATTTTGCTACAAATTTAGCCACTTCCTTCTTCATTCCATTACACCAATACTGCCTCTTCAAATCTTGGTACATTTTAGTCCCTCCTGGATGTACTGCAAATACAGAATGATAACATTCCTTAAGTACCTTTTCTCTAAGTACCTCGTCACTTGGTACAAACAATCTACTTTGGTATCTTAAACTCCCATTGGGGTGAATTACCCAATCAAGCATTGGTTCTCCTGCTTCCAGACGTTCCTTGATATAGGCTACCTCTTGATTGTGCTTCAGGGCCTCCATGATCTCATTCATCAACTTAGGCATCACCTTTTGTGCACTAAGATATGCTTTTGTATCTTGAGATTCTACTTGGATCCTGAATTCATTGAGTGTCTTAACCATATCCCATTCCTTGACGGAGATCTTAGCCATCATCCCTCTGCTCTTGCGACTTAGAGCATCTGCTACTACATTGGCTTTACCGGGGTGATATAAGAGAGTGAACTGGAAATCCTCAAGATACTCCATCCATCGTCTCTGTCTCAAGTTAAGGTCCTTCTGTGTAAATAGATACTTCTGACTCTTGTGATCTGTGAATATCTCAAATTGTTCCCCATACAGGTAATGTCGTCATTGCTTTAAGGCAAAAACTATGGTTGCTAACTCCAAGTCATGTGTGGGGTAGTTGCGCTCATGAGGTTTCAATTGCCTGGATCCATATGCGACTACCTTTCAGTTTTGCATGAGCACGCAACCTAACCTTTCTTTAGATGCATCGCAATACACAGTGTACCCCTCTTCTCGTTCTGGGATGGTCAAAATTGGCGCATTAGTTAACCTCTTCTTTAGCTCTTGGAAGGATTTTTTGCAAGCTTTGTCCCACTCATACTTTACTCCTTTTTGTGTCAAACGAGTCATTGGTTTAGCTAGTTTGGAGAAATCTTGGATGAACCTCTGGTAATAACCAGCCAATCCTAAGAAACTGTGGATTTCTGACACGGTTTTCAGTTGTCTCCAATCTAATACTTCCTCCACCTTGGTTGGGTCCACCGCAATCCCATTCTCTAATACCACATGCCCTAAGAATTTCACTTCATTCAACCAAAACTCACACTTACTTGCCTTAGCATATAACCGATTATCCCTAAGAACTTTAAGGACAATCCTTAAATGTTGCCCATGCTCTTCTTCAGACCTTGAATATACCAAGATGTCATCAATGAACACTACTACAAACTGGTCAAGATATGGTCTAAAGATCTTATTCATTAGGCTCATGAATACTGTCGGTGCATTGGTTAGTCCGAAGGGCATTACTACAAACTCATAATGGCCATATCTAGTACGAAAGGCAGTTTTTGGTATATCCTCCTCCTTGACTCGTAGTTGATGGTAACCTGACCTGAGATCGATCTTTGAATAGCACTTTGAGCCTCTAAGTTGGTCAAAAAGGTCATCAATCCTTGGGAGTGGGTATCGGTTTTTTATCGCGACTCGATTAAGTTGACGATAATCGATGCATAGCCTCAACGACCCATCCTTCTTTTTAGCAAACAACACGCGTGCTCCCCATGGCGAAGTACTTGGCCTAATGAATCCTCTCTCTAGCAATTTCTGTAGTTGTGTCTTCAATTCTCGTAGTTCTGCTGGTGCATGCGATACGGGGCCATGGATATTTGGGGTAGTTCCAGGTTGTAGCTCAATACTAAAGTCTACTTCCCGGGTTGGTGGCAATCCCGGTAATTCCGTAGGAAATACATCTGCATATTCGCATACTACGCGTGGAAGTTCTATTTCTACTTGGCCCTCCTCATTTAGATTCAGACTTGCTATCCTACCTGCAAGTTGATCGTGCCACTGCGTTCGATGTTTCGTTGAAGCCATGGGGTCTTGTCTATCCCCCTTAAACAGGAAACCTGTCCCGTCATGTGTTTGAGCTATTACTTTTCTCTGACGACAGTCGATCATCGCTCGGTAGACAGACAACAAGTCCATGCCCAAAATGATATCGAAGTCCGACATTTCCATGACACGAAGGCTGCAAGTTAAGCGTAGGTCTGACATTCCTATCTTACAGTCCTTACAGATCAATCCTACCCGAACGCATTCTCCCATAGGTGACATTACACTTAAGGCAGTTTTTAAAGGTTCACATGCAAGTTCTAATGACTTAGCACAAGCAGAGGATATAAAAGAATGTGATGCACCAGTATCAAATAGAACATGCACCCAAGAATTGTATAGTACTAAATTACCCTCAATTACAGATGGGTCCGCTTCTTCCTCTTGCAAGGCAAAGATTCTTCCGGTGGCCTTCTGGTTACCACTAGTCTTGGCGTTCTGAGTTCCACCACTTTTCTGGTGCTACTGCCCGATAGATCCTATCTTATTTGTCCAAGGCTTCTGCCCACCTAATGCCTGGGCATTTGCTCCGAAACCTCCTCCTTGGTATCTAGATGAAGGGAGTTGAGGGCATTCGCTCTTTTTGTGCCCTAATTGTTGGCAATGAAAGCACTGGATTTGTCCCGTCGGCCTTTGTTGATAGTCTCCTCTCTGGATCTGTTACTGCGGTTGCTGTCGTTGCTGTTGTGGTTGTGGTCTGGAGTAGGGCTTCGAGGTCATGTTTCCTTTCTGATTCCTCTGAGGTCCAACAGACGTCTGACTCCCTCTCCTCTTGTTCCAAGCCTTTCTAGCGTCGGTTACTTCCCTTTCAGATTCTAATGCCGTTTTCAGCACCTCGGCATATGAGGGGAGTCGTTGTGGAAGAACTCTTCCCCTGATTGTAAGGTCCAATCCCCATTTGAACATCCTTGCTTTCTCTTCATCATTCGCTACGTATCTAGTTACATAATGAGCTAACTCTTCAAATTTTGTAGCATACTGGGTCACGGTCATATTTCCTTGTTCCAGGTTTTGGAATTCCATGACTCGCTCTCGGCGAATCGTACTGGGAAAATATTTGTTTAGGAATAGTTCCCTGAACTGGTTCCATGATAGGCTCGCTACGTCATGAGTATTCTTGATTAACTCCCACCAGTGGTCAGCCTCATCATTAAGCTCGAATACTGCCAAAGCTATTCTATCAGCGGCCTCGGTTATGCCCATGGTGTCTACTATTTTCTCTATCTGCCAAAGCCAATTTTCAGCTACCTTTGGGTCCGGTACACCCGTGAACTTTGGGGGCCTCTGTTTTCGAAACTCAGAAAAGAGTCGAGTCCTCTCATTCTGCCAATTGTTCCTTACTTGCCCTAATTCTTCCAAAATTTGATGACCTAGGTTATTGGGGATATCAGCCCCTGCGGGTACGGGTCCATGTTGGTTTCTGGGGCGGTTCCGTGCATTATTGTTGGTTTCAGTATAGCCATTAGCTCGCGTGTCCACCATTCTGTTCATGGCACGTGGTGAGTTGGTTTCCAGTCCTAAAAAATCTTCCTACTTAGATTTAAAATAAAGGTTCAGTTTTCTTAGGGTGTACTAAAGCAAGTAACAGTCAACAACATAGATCAACACATCATTCATATATTATAATAGGCATCATTACAAAAGGGCTCCTAAATCGGAGTTACATTCAAAGGGCATCTAGGCATTACAAGGTTCAGGCTATCTTATTCTAAGGATCCCCATCAGCGAATCTTACAAAAGTCTAGTTTTACTATCCCTCGAATTAGTTCTCGTTTCCCGACTAATCAAGGTCTTCTTTTGGGTCTTCATCAGCAGAGTTAGTTGCTTGGTCCGGAAAGCGGGGGGTGTACATTAGTGAGGAGGGATTGTGTTCAGATGACACCTCTATAGGGTAGTCTTGGGTTGCTCCTTGCTGTTCGGGTGGCTGCTCCATATCCATTGATTGATTGTTGCCTGGCCCCTGATAACAAGATGCGTAACTTTCAGCCAGAGTCGGTGGTCGGTGGTATGCTCCGGTGGTCAAAGCTCGGTGTATCAAAGAGTCCATTCTCTGATCATCTTGTTCCATTCGGATTGCCTTCCCTGCTGCCCGACTTAAAAATTGTAGGCAACACCGCACCAGGGATCTCTTCTGCTCCCTCGTATAGTGGGAGTACTCCGTTTCAACCTTATGTATCTCTGTTTTGATCATTTCCTCGGCGGCACTCACACAGCATCGGCGGCTAAAGTAGGGGCTGACAAACATGGCCCTCCTTCTTTGCATATGGAAAGTACCCCACGAGTCGAGACTGACGCCGCGTCCTGGATAGTCTCCTACTGACATCCTAAGGTGGAAAAGATTTTTTTTATTTGTTAGTCTTCTTTAAATATAATAGCGTGATAGAATAAAATAAGATAACGGGGTAAGGGCTTCTAGAGTCGCATATTAGGTTGCGCGGGTTAAGGGTTGAACCTAGGCTCTGATACGAAGTTGTGACGCCCCGATTCTACACTATTGGTTGCAGTCAAGGGAGAGTCACTAATGAGTCCTATGGTCAATAACCAAGTAAGATCCCAGATCGCCGGAAGAGTCAAATTAGCCTCCTTTCTAAGTCCAGCTTTCTTAGGCAGCGCACTACCCTTTTGACAGATCTTAAAAGATATTGACACAAGGTCTCGTAAGCAACGATAAGGTTCATACATATACGTAGAATATAAACACATAATAACCACAAATATCCTTAATTCAAAAGCTTATTCCATTACATTACATCCCAAAAGAAAGTTTAGATCTTCACATGAGTCTTACAAATATCAAAAGGAAATTTCTAACTTTCCTAAGATAGCCAAAAGTCTTCAAAGGTTTCAGGCTCCTCGTCTCCAGCTATAAGTTTCTCTTCGTTACCTGGCATGATACGCCGTGAGCTTTGAATGCCCAGTAAACACACACACACACCTCGTCCCTTTTCCTGTCCAATATACAATCATAAATATAACATCAAGTAGTAAAGCATGATACTCAAATAAATAAATAAAGGGTTACAAGTTAGATGTTAGTAAACTAGAAATCCCCCAAAGAGATTTCGTCCTCCCAACCACAAGAATCGGACGCGGATTATTCGGTATGCCCCCTTTTTTGCTGCTTTGTTGCAGAACTAACCTCGGATGCCTACCAACGGTTATATACCGCGTAGAGCCAACCGCAGGGCCTCGAAAGAGACGGTAAAATAGGGCCTTGCCCGAATTCCTCCTCACACCAAACCACTTAGGGTCTGAATACAACCGCTCCGTTCAAGCGTTCCAAAAACCACTTGCGCGAGACTTTAACTTCCAAATAGGGAACGCATCCCAACAATCCATACATCACACATTTTCATCTTTTCATTACTCAAGAGATCGAAAACCCAATACCATCCCAATTTAGTTTTCCGTTGAGTTATGAGAGGGTAATTTATAAGTAAATTGGGCCGAGCTGGGTAATGGGCCGTTCTGTGGGCCGTAGTAAGAAAGGGCTGAGTAAAAGGGCCTTGTAGTTAGCTCGGTCTAAGAAAAGCCTTGAAGTTAGCTCGGTCACCACGGTCAGAGTGGTAACAATTGGCTCGGTCATACCATTTTGGGCAGAAATGGTTTGAGCTTCCCTCAAGACCTTGCTCTAGGTTACCTCGACCCAAGCTTGCTATGGTTAGCTCGGTCTCAACAGGTGAAACCAGGGTACAAGCTATGAAGGGAAGAACCAAGCTAGTTTGAGCTCGGTCATATTTGCTAGTTTAACATGGCCATGTTAGCTCGGTGGTTTTGTCATACCACCGAGGTAAAACCATCTCACTTGGTTTAAGTAGTGAGGGGGGTGTTAAGAGATAAGCATTATCTTTTAAGAATGTGATTCCTAGGAGGACTCTACATGAAGGAATAAGAGTTCTACTAGGATTTTGCCACACGGAACCTATATAAGCTCATAACATCACCTATGGAGAGGTAACACAACTTTGATTCCTGAATTCACAGAGCTTTTGTGACTATTGTCTATTGTGCTGACTTAGGCATCGGAGGGGTTTTCGGTACACACCCGCCGGTTAGCTCACGTTTGTGTTTTCAGGTGGTAATGCGACGACGTTTGGAGGAGCGCAAACTTGATCAACAGGATCATACGAGAAGAATTATTTCGTGCTCGTACAATTGGTGCCGTCTGTGGGAATTCCAGAAAGAACAAAACCTCTTGATTAAGTCTTTCCTCTCTAATTAGAAACAATGGCGCACAATGAAGATTTGCCGCAATCCGCTATCGACGGAGAAACCCCAGAGGAGGGTGAGTGGCGCGAAGGTTTGCCTTCTATCCCTCTCATGGCGGATTTAGAACCCCAGCGACAGAACCCCCAGAGGGATGGAAGGGGAAGGTGGGCTAACAGCCCCCGTCGCTCTCAAAGTCCTGAAAGACAAAGGCGGAGGATAGACCCTCAAGTTCTGGAAGATCGCGTAAAGGAGCAGGACGAGTTGATACGAAGGATGGTGGTGGACATGGAATCAATGAAACGCCAGATAAAAGGAAAAGGGGTAGCGACAGGAGAGGGGCGCAAAAGCAACACGCCCCCTCGCCACTTAGAAGATCGTGGTAGGCATACCACACCATCGCAAGGAGAGAGTAGAAACCTGAGAACAGGTGACACTCGATCGAGGACTTACAGGACTCGTTACTCTAGGTCTGAGAGAACGAGAACTGAGAGGTCATATACTGAGGGAAGCACTTATCGGCCCTCGCACACGCACCAGACGTCATCTAGGCACACGGAATTTCCCAGAACATCAGACTTGCGAACTGTGCTTGAAGAAAGGGCACGATGGAAGGAAGATATTAGGGCACGCGACTAGCACAGATTCTCAGCCCTTCAGCGGTTGGCCCCTCAGATGCATGGGAGCGTCGAGGTAGGAATGCCAATACCGCGCCTTGCTTATGAACCAACGGACAATGCATTAGCAAGGTTACATAGCTCGTCGTTCGTTCCGGCAATTAAGAATGCGTCATTACCTTCAGACTTCCTTCAGTCCAAGTTTACGACTTACGAGGGAAAGACGGACCCCTACATACATCTAAGCCACTTTCGCCAGGTTATGGCAGTATACCGCCGGAACGAGGCCTTGATGTGCATCCTATTCCCATCTAGCCTTGGCGACGTAGGCTTAACCTGGTTCGAAAGGTTACCAGAAAGCAGCATCGCCTCCTAGGCGCAATTGGCGGAGGCGTTCGTGACTAAGTTCAGAACGAACACCAAAACACCAGTGAAGATCGATCTGCTACTCTCCATTGACATGGGCGACAAGAAGACGTTGAGATCCTACAATAGTCGTTACTGGGAGACCTTCAACCAGATAGGAGATTACCCCACCAATCTTGCCATCGCGCAGTACAAAAGAGGGCTACCAGTCGGAAACAAGTTGAGGGATTCAATTACTATGGCGCCACCCCTCACAAGGCCTAAATGGAGTGAGTGCACCAACATATTCGCGTAGAGGAGGATGACGCCCGTAGTAAAACAAAATCTGGCATAGCAGCAATGCCAGATAAAAGACTACAGCAAAAGTCAATACGGTAGAACGCCCCGGCAGGAATGGGCAAGGCAAGCGGGCCAACAAAGAGGACCCAGACAAAAGGTGGTTAAGAGTTTGCACCGTCATTACCACAGTATTCAAAAAACCAATCTACCGAATTCTCAGCGAAATACGTGATGAACCTTTCGTCCGATGGCCAGCCAAATTGGGAGAAGCCCAAAAAGACTACGACGAAAGGTCCCGGTGCACCTTCCATGATGAAAAAGGGCACCGCACTAAAAATTGCACGCCATTGAGACAGCATTTGGAGGAGTTAGTGGCGGCTGGGGACTTGGACCAGTACATAGAAGGAGAAACACAGCCAGCCCTCCAGAACCACAACGTCCCAAACGGGATGCCGGTCGGCGCTCCACCTCAAGGCGTAATTAATGTAATACATGGGGTATTCAAACCTGAGCGGGTATGTAAGCTCAGGGGCATGATCAAACAGGCTGAGAACTTAATGGAGGTATTAAGTGCACAACCTGCCATCAAAAAGGGGAGAACAGAGGCCATGAATGTCATATCTTTTTCAGAAAGAGACTTGGCAAGGATATATTACCCTCACAACGATGCACTAGTTATCACTCTCCGCGTCAAGGATTTCGACGTCAAACAGATTTTGATTGACCAAGGGAGCTCATGTGAGATAATGTATTACGAAACCTTTAAAAAATTGAAACTGGAGGATAAAGACTTGGCACCCGCCGTATCCCCCCTGATCGGATTCAACTCAATGCCAGAGTGGCTAGTTGGCAAGATAATCCTCCCAGTCAGAGCAGGAAGCATGACGAAACAGGTGGAATTCTGGGTATTGAAAGTCCCTTCCACTTACAACATAATCTTGGGAAGGACATGGCTGTATGCCATGCGATCGGTAGCGTCAACCTACCATCAAGTTCTACGATTCCCAAACGAAGCTGGAGTAATTGAAGAGGTCTTTGGGGACCAAATTATGTCCAAACAGTGCTTCGTCACAGTAAATGGCAACCGAGCTGCCAAAGGATATGTACAGATAGTGAAAGAACTTGAGAGTAATGAATTGTTCGCGGATGTTGGCAAAGCCGTTGAACAAAAGGCATTAGAAGACTTGGTACAGGTAAGGATAAATGAAAAGAACCCGGAAAAGTTCTTTTTGCTCGGTTCATCTATGTCCAGCACTGAGAGATTAGAGGTCATGGAATTCTTGACCTCTAACATCGAAGTGTTCGCCTGGACGCCGTATGATATGCCAGGCATTGACCCAAACTTCATCTATCACCAACTGAACGTCCATCTAACTGCCAGACCAATCATACAGCGCACTCGAAGATCGGCACTCCACCATGCCGAGATAGTGGCGGAGGAAGTGGGAAACTTGTTGGAGGTAGGAGCTATCAGAGAAGTGCACTATCCTAAGTGGATATCCAATACAGTGGTGACACCAAAGAAGAATGGAAAATGGCGTGTTTGCGTGGACTACAAAACAGTCAACATGGCATGCCCAAAAGATAGCTTTCCCTTACCCAGGATAGACCAACTGGTAGACTTGACGGCAGGCCATAATCGACTTAGCTTCCTTGATGCGTATAGAGGTTACCATAAGATCGCTATGTATGAGCCTAACCAGGAGGTCACATCCTTTACAACGCCTAGAGGATTGTACTGTTACAAGGTCATGCCCTTTGGCCTAAAAAACGCAGGAGCAACATTCCAATGGATGGTCACCAAGATGTTTGAACCATTGTTAGGCAGAACAATGGAGGCTTACATCGACAATATGGTGGTCAAGAGCAAGGATAAAAAGGACCATCTCAGGGACCTAGAGGAAATGTTCCAGATTCTGAAGAAAAACAAGTTACGCCTTAATGCTTCCAAGTGTGCGTTCGGCGTAGGATCAGGCAAATTCCTAGGCTTCCTGGTAACCAACCGAGGTATAGAGGCAGATCTCTAGAGAGGCACAACTCAGTAAAAGAAGTGCAGCATCTTACTAGCATGGCAGCTGCGCTCAACCGGTTCATAAGTCGATCGTCAGACAGATGCCGACCATTCTTCCAAGCACTAAAGGCCAAGTTTGAGCGGGATGAAGAATGCGACCGCGCCCTAGAGAGCTTGAAAGAATACATGTCTTCTCCACCATTGCTAGTAATCCCAATACCTGGAGAAAAGCTCTTTTTGTACCTGGCAGTTTCACAGCACGCAATCAGCGCGGTGTTGGTCAGAGTGGAAGGAATCCAACACTTGCCCATCTTTTATGTCAGCAAGACATTGCTGGGCGCAGAAACCAGGTACTTACCATTTGAAAAACTGGCCTTAGCCTTGATGATGGCATCAAGGAAGTTGTCGCATTATTTCCATGCCCACACCATAATTGTCCTCACAGCTTTTCCATTAAAAGCTTTGTTTGAGAGGGTAAACTTTTCTGGGCGAATCTTAAAGTGGGCAGTGGAACTGGGACAGTTTGATATTTATGGTGTGGACATGGAACAAAGCTTTACCATTTGAAAAACTGGCCTTAGCCTTGATGATGGCATCAATGAAGTTGTCGCATTACTTCCACGCCCACACGATAATTGTCCTCACAGCTTTTCCATTAAAAGCTTTGTTTGAGAGGGCGAACTTTTCTAGGTGAATCTTAAAGTGGGCAGTGAAACTGGGACAGTTTGATATCAAGTTTCAACCCAGAACCACAATAAAAGCCTAAGCTTTGGCAGACTTTGTGGCTGAGTTCATACCAGGAAGCCATCATAACTGCCTAGTTGACTTGACTGGAACAACCGAAATGGGGATGGAAAGTGTCGCAGTAAATGCGCAACCCCTAATACATGATACTCAGTCACATTATGAATCCTACAGGCCTGAAGACAAGCACGAAGAAGCAGACTCTGCTACACTAGGCCCCAAAGACTCATCAACAAACAAGAACTTGGTACAGTCAGAGAGTAAGGGGCAAACAGAAGGTGTGAACTTGGAAGAAAACATCAGCAACACTCACGACCCAAAGACATCATCCGACTCCTCAACTTGCTGGAAGCTATTTGTTGGAGAGATGTGGAAGCTCTTTGTGAATGGAGCGTCTAACAGGCACGGTGCAGGACTCGGCATAGTCCTCATCTCACTAGATGGCCTAGTAGTGGAACAGGCAGTCAACCTTGGCTTCTCAGCCTCAAACAATGAGGCAGAGTACGAAGCACTTTTAGCGGGCCTGAAATCAGCACTCTATTTGAAGGCAACCGAGCTAATGGTTTACAGTGACTCCCAGCTAGTTATAAACCAAATTTCAAGCGATTATGAAGCAAAGGATGAGAGGATGGACAAGTACCAGGAATTAGTAAGGAAGGAGATCATGAAGTTCGAAGTAGTGCGGATAGAGCAAATCGGCAGGGAAGAAAACAATAGAGCAGACAAACTAGCAGGCTTTGCTTCAATGGTAGACACATCCATTCCACATCCGTTACTGATCAACTTTCTACCAAGACCAAGCATTGAAGAACCCGAAGAAGCCGAAGTATGTTGTGCCGAACTAGGTCCTTCTTGGATGGATCCCATTATAGTGTTCTTAAAGGACGACATCTTACCCGAAGAGAAGAAAGAGGCCAACAAAATAAGAGCAAAGTCGCAGCAATTTTGGCTCTCCCCGTCAATGGCCTTGTATAAAAAATCCATTACAGGACCTTACTTGAAATGCATCCATCCCAGCAAGGTTGAGGCATTCTTGTTCGAGATACACGAAGGCGTATGCGGAAGCCACCAAGGGGGGAGATCATTGGCTTACAGAGCAATTTCACAGGGATATTGGTGGCCTTACATGCAAGCAGATTCAGACAAATATGTCAAGAAGTGCGAGAAATGTCAGAAGTTCGCACACCAAATACATCAACCAACCAGAGAGCTTCTACCATTGACTAGCCCATGGCCCTTCGCAATGTGGGGCTTGGACATAGTAGGGCCACTTCTAACGGCACCCGGCAACAAAAAGTTCTTTCTTGCAACAACAGACTATTTCACAAAGTGGGTGGAGGCAGAAGCACTCGCATCAATAAAGGAGAAAGATGTGAAGAAGTTCGTCTGGCAGAATATCATCACTCGATTCGGCATACCCAAGGCTCTAATATCTAACAATGGCACTCAGTTCGATGGCAAAATTTTCAGAGGCTTTTGTGAGGAGTACAAGATAGAATTCTACAACTCTACACCAGCATACCCCCAAGCAAATGGCCAGGCGGAAGCATCAAACAAAGTCTTCTTGGATGGATTGAAGAAAAGATTAGAGAAAGCAAAAGGAAAGTGAGCTGAGGAGCTGCTTCATGTTTTATGGGTTTACCGCACCACACCTCGACGATCAATTGGAGAAACACCATTCTCCTTAGCCTATGGCATGGAAGCAGTAATCCCACTGGAAATTGGCCTCCCCACCATTAGAAGCGAAAATTTTGACCCAGAGTTAAATGGGGAAGTCATAGCATTGGAGCTCGACCTTGCAGAAGAAAGAAGAGAAAGAGCACTGGTTCACATTGCCTCATACCAGCAAGAGTTATCCAGAAAATATAACAAGACACTACATCCAAGGCAATTCAAGATTGGAGATTGGGTGCTGCGCAAAGTAATGGGAAAGTTAGGGCCAAACTGGGAAGGACCATACAAAGTGGTTGGATTAGCAGGAAAAGGGGCATACCACTTGGAAGATGGAGACGGCAAGGCCATTCCCAAACCATGGAACACTGCCAATCTCAAACTATTTTATTTTTAGCTTTTCTTTAAAGTACTTGTAATTTTTCCTTTTTTCAATAAAACAAGTAGTTTCTTTTCAGTATAATTGTTTTCCTAGTAAAAGTAGTTTTAGTGTACTAGGGGTAATGAAATCAGAGTTGGCCGGAATAACCAACTTTGAGCTCTCTTCAGCTAGGATTAAGATATGGGCTGAAGAGATTGGATGAAAAACCAACACTTCTCCTAAGCCGAGGATAAGGATCTAGGCTGCAGGACGTTTGGCAGGAATAACTAAACACTTCGCTCTAGGTTGCCAAGAATAACTAACTTTGAGCTCTCTTCAGCTAGGATTAGGATCTGGACTGAAGAGGTTGGCTGAAAAAACTAACACTTCTCCTAAGCCAAGATAAGGATCGAGGCTGCAGGACGTTTGGCAGGAATACCTAAACATTTCGACTCTAGGTTGGCAGGAATAACCAACTTTGAGCTCTCTTCAGCTAGGATTAGGATCTGGGCTGAAGAGGTTGGCTGAAAAAACTAACACTTCTCCTAAGCTAAGATAAGGATCGAGGCTGCAGGACGTTTGGCAGGAATACCCAAACATTTCGACTCTAGGTTGGCAGGAATAACCAACTTTGAGCTCTCTTCAGCTAAAATCAGGATCTGGGCTGAAGAGGTTGGCTGGAAAAACCAACATTTATTGCTCTTCAGCCGAGATAAGGATCCAGGCTGAAGAGTGGTTGGCTGAAAAAACCAACACTCAGTGCTCTTCAGCCGAGATAAGGATCTAGGCTGAAGAGTGGTTGGCTGAAAAAACCAACACTTAGTACTCTTCAGCCGAGATAAGGATCAAGGTTAAAGAGTGGTTGGCTGGAATAACTTTTAGTACTCTTCAGCCGAGATAAAGATCAAGGTTGAAGAATGGTTGGCTGGAAAAACCAACACTTAGTACTCTTCAGCCAAGATAAGGATCAAGGCTGAAGAGTGGTTAGCTGGAATAACTTTTGGTAATCTTCAGCCGAGATAAAGATCAAGGCTGAAGAATGGTTGGCTAGAAAAACTAACACTTAATACTCTTCAGCCGAGACAAGGATCAAGGCTGAAGAGTGGTTGGCTGGAATAACTTTTGGTAATCTTCAGCCGAGATAAAAACCTAGGCTGAAGAGTGGTTGACTGGAATAACTTTTGGTAGTCTTCAGCCGAGATAAAAACCTAGGCTGAAGAGGTTGGCAGGTATGATCAGATGGGTGCCAAGGTTAAGACCGAGATAGGCATCTCGGCCAGAAAAGGTTATACTGCATTCGGATTACAATTGATAAATAAATACAAGCGTGACAGTAAACCAAAACGACAGTTGGAACAAAAGAAGATTTCATTAAAAACTCAAATCAAGTACAAAAGGTGGGGCCTCAGCCCAGTTACAATTTTTTTCCAACAGGAAAAAGAAGAAAATACAAGATTAAGGAAAGAGGTCGTCAAGATCCGCATTCAGCTCAACTCGAAGCCCGGTTTCAGCAGGTAGCTCGGTCACATTGTCAACCAAGTCTTCCACTGGTGGCTCCTCTCGAGCTGACAGAACAGCAGAATCATTAACGACGAGGACGTTGTGAGGCTCAGATTCTTCTTCATCATACTCAGCTTGAAGGAATTTTTGTTAAATGGCTTGAGCGTACTCCGCCATGTAGCTCGGTATGAAGTGCGAAGGAGGGTTCAGGAAAACCTCGGTCTCAGGACCATGACCGAGCTGTGTCACGGCCATTTTCCACCCACACTTGAAGAATATATCCTTAGCAGCTTCGCACTGCAAGATGTAGGTGGCTTCACCTTCTTTGTAGCCGCGGTCTTCCGCGTCTTCCACCTTCTTTTCCAACTCTTTTATCTATGCGTTCTTTTTTCCCTCGAGCTTGGCCAGCTCGCGCAGATATTTGTCTTTCAGCACGGCCACAACCTTTTGCTTATCTGTTTCAGCCGAGCTGACAAGGCCGACCAGGCAGGCCACCTCGGTTTGTGGCTCGGCCATTTTCTTCTTGGCCTCTTCTACCTCGGCCGATTTAGCATCTGCCTCTGCCACGGCCTGTCTTGTGGTTTTTCAAAGCTCCAACACGCGCTTATGAGCGACGTGGTTCTTCTGTAAGGCCTGCAATAGGAGAGAAACAAATTTTGAGCAAAACTGAACAAACAGATGTACAAATTAGGACAAGAGAAGGGAGAACTCACCAACACCATCGATTTAGTGGCCGAGTGGATGGCTTTTAGCTCGGTCAAGTGGTCGTGATGTTCCATATCTGCTGGCACACAGACGCTTTTGGCAAGATTGAAGGCCAATGAATGATCTTTCTCCGCAACCACTGAGTCGGAGTGAGTGATAGCACGGTTCTTATATGTGACTTTGGGCACCCATTGTGAAGGGCTAGCCCGGTCCGAGCGCTCCGGTTGCGGACTTGGTGGTGTGGTCTGGGGAAGGATGGTTTCATCTTCGTCGACAAGGCGTGGCTCGGTTGTAGAAGTCCGAGCACACTTGCTGGGCCGAGATGATGACGGCTGAGAGGTGGGCAGCGCTACTACGGCCTCGTTTCTCTGGCCGGCTAGTGGTACCTCGACCTGGTTTGTTTCGGTGATAAGAGCTCTTACTGCTCTCTTTTTGGCCATCTCTTGTTCTGCAGTCAATGGGATAAGATTGATTTGTGGAAGGGTTGGATCAAGTTCAGGAGAGGGCTCCAAAAGGAAGTCGGTCACCCTGGTCTTCCTCCTGTTGCTGTATCTGTAGGTCGGTTCGAAGTTGAGTAGCTCGGCCCAGCTTCGATTTAGATATCTCAGTGCGGCGCGGAGGCGTTTAAGTTGGGGTAACTGTACTGCGACTTTAGAAAGTTTAAATCTGCACAAAGGAAAATTACAACGGTTAGTGCGGTCCAAAAGTTACAGACAGAGTAAGGAATGCAAAAAGTAAGCCGAGGTATTCATACCAGCTATGCCCTTGTTCCAGTTTATTCGGTCGCCCAGGATCTGGGCTTCCTGGTCTTCGAAGTTACCAGAGACCCAAAAAAAATCATCATCGTTTACATCTTTGTCTGGGGTATTTTTTATTATTTTCTCTCGGTGGCATCTTATTCTTAGATAATATACCCAGCCGTCTTCGTTTTGGCCTAATGAATATTGATGGAACAATTCGGCCAGACCGAGGTTGAGGCCAAGCTGACAGTTTAGCTCAGCGACGCCATTTATTATCCTGTACGAATTTGTGGAAAGCTGGGAAGGGCAGAGATTTGTTTGTCTAAGGAATTCACAGAGAAGAGGTTGAACGGGAAAACAGAGTCCGGTTTCTATAATGGAAATGAAGGTGAAGGGGACAAAGCCAGTTTTTCCCCAAGGGGTAGTGTCTAGTTCGGCTAAGCTAAGGTGGACATCATCAGGGATATGGTAGTCCCTTCGGAACTCGGCCATAGCCCGTGGAGAGTTTACTAAAAACCTATATTTCCCCATGTGGTCTTAAATTAGGCATAAATTATCCTCAAGTGTTAGCTCGGTACTGAGATGATATGGAGTATCTTGGTTGAAGCGTTCAAATGAGTGTCTGGGCAACCTAGTCAGAGTCTGCAAAGGGCAAAGGAAAAGTGTTAAGCACAGATCGATGGACCGTGCTAAAAGTAACAAAGGTAAAATAAATGTTGTCTTAGCTCGGCTACATGGAATACTATCCATTCTTAGTCTAGTTTGAGCAAGGGACTTTAGCCCGGTTAAGTTATGAGAAGTTCGTAGCCCGGTTGTAACTTGTGGGGCAGCATTCTTTGTTCGGTTTTGACTAAGTCAGGGAGCTGGTTTAGCCCCAAGTTATAGCTCGGTTGGTGGTTGAGGCTTTCTAGTGCGGCATTGTCCAAACCTAATACAGTTCGTTAGCTCGGCTATAGTGAGGCAGAAGGTGCTTAGACCTATTGAAACTATAGGTACGGTGTGAAGTTTTATCCCGGTTGTAGAAGGGTTATCCAGTCAGACTAGGCTTGCACCTAAATGCAAACAATATCGTAGTTCGGTTGGAGGGTGATTCTGGATCAAAGGCGTTGTTTTTCAGATTGTTTGGGAATATAATAGTGCTATTACATGGGTTTTTTCCAGAAAAATGGAAGCAAAAATGGTATGTATTTTGAAAAAGCATACGAATAGGCATGCTATGTATTACAAAACAAGTACGAAATCAACAAAAAGCAAAAGAGGATTGAGTAACTTACGGGTTGAAGATGAACGGATACAGTTAGTGATGAGAACGCAAGCTTCGCAAGTATTGAGGTTTCAAAAATGGAGGCTCAAGCAAGAGAGAGAGAGAAGAAGAATAGTAGAATTGAATGATTTGAAGTATATGGTTTTGGTGTAAAGAGAGAGAGAAAAGGCGGGACTGTTCAAATTTTTCGGAGTACGAAGACGGCGTGACACCTACGCTAGGTGAATGACAGTTTGCCACGTGTCCATGGAATGGGAAGCGATTCAGTTACAGTGCGACTGAAGAGACGTTTTGTAATCGTACCAATCGATAGCCCGACAGCATTTTAGCTCGGTTGAAAGGCAAGAGATTTTAGCTCGGCTGGTAACGGGTAATCCCAATCATACTGCGCAGATGGAATTAAGGGGCAATTGAGAGGGTAATTTATAAGTAAATTGGGCCGAGCTGGGTAATGGGTCGTTCTGTGGGCCGCAGTAAGAAAGGGTTAAGTAAAAGAGCCTTGTAGTTAGCTCGGTCTAAGAAGAGCCTTGAAGTTAGCTCGGTCACCACGGTCAGAGTGGTAACAATTGGCTCGGTCATACCATTCTGGGCAGAAATGGTTTGAGCTTCCCTCAAGACCATGCTCTAGATTAGCTCGGCCCAAGCTTGCTATGGTTAACTCGGTCTCAACAGGTGAAACCGAGGTACAAACTATGAAGGGAAGAACCGAGCTAGTTTGAGCTCGGTCATATTTGCCAGTTTAACATGTCCATGTTAGCTCGATGGTTTTGTCATACTACTGAGGTAAAACCATCTCACTTGGTTTAAGCAGTGAGGGGGTGTTAAGAGATAAGCATTATCTCTTAAGAATGTGATTCCTAGGAGGACTCTACATGGAGGAATAAGAGTCCTAGGATTGTGCCACGCGGAACCTGTATAAGCTCATAACATCACCTATGGAAAGGTAACACAACTTTGATTCCTGAATTCACAGAGCTTTTGTGACTATTGTCTATTGTGCTGACTTAGGCATCGGAGGGGTTTCCGGCACACACCCACCGATTAGCTCACGTTTGTGTTTTCAGGTGGCAAAGCGACGACGTTTGGAGGAGCGCAAGCTTGATCAACAGGATCATACGAGAAGAATTATTTCGTACTCGTACAAGTTAAATGTTTTAAATCAAGGTTAGACAACTTAACAAGCTAATAATATCCAGAAAAGCATGCATCATTAAGATAAAGAAGATAAAGACATAACCATAACACATATAATATCATGCCAAGATATGTACATAAGCTAATAAACATTTTCATGAACACAAGGGCATAAGACATCAAACACAATAGGATTTTCCCGATTCAATATCACATAAGGATTAGAATGAAAGGACTATTTTAGGTTTTTCACCGGACTCATCCTTCCTATGGTTCGTAGAGAATTTGATCTAGTTTCTAGAACATATTTCGGAAATGGGATAGCTTTTCTAGATTTTAAGTTATTTAGAAAACATTCCAGCGTTGTCCAAATTTGTCGATCATTTCAAAAATTTGATTTTCTTGCAAACCGCTCACTTTTTTTCTATGAAACCAATTTTTGTTGAAAGATAACTCCTTAAGGAAGATTTTGACATAAAATAGAGGTCCATAATATTTTTATACATTTTTCTAGAATTTTTGAAAGTGGGTTGCGAAAATAGATTCTAAGGTTCAATGCCCAAAACATGAAGATTTATGAGAAAATGGGACCACTAAGGGAAAATTTCCGTTTCTTTTGTGATGAAAACATGCTAACTAACATATATTAAACTCAGAAAATTTGCTTGAAAGCGTGCTTTTGGAAAGTTTAAGAGATTGGTATGAAAAAAGATGGTTTTGTGCCGAAATGGGGGAAGATACAAGAGAGGTAGAATCAACGCTCAACTCTTAGCATTTTTAACACAAGTAACTCATCAATAACACATCTGAAACCATTATTTAGAACCCTTAAGAACATGCATTTGAAAAAGGAAAATGAAAGAGAAGGTTGTGTTGTGGCTTACTTGCTAAGCTTTAAACAAGATGGCTCTCTTCTTCCTTCCTCTCCCTCCCAAGACTTCTCTCTTGCTCTCCTTCCTCTCAAGACTCCTTTCTTGCTCTCCTTCTTCTCTTCTAGCCGAATGTGTGTGTGTGAGTGTATTGTTGTGCTTGCCAAGCTAGGGGATGGTGGCATTTATAGGCAAATTTTGGTGTAAAAGGTCATAAAAGCCCACTAGTTGGAAATGGATGAAAATGTTAGGATTTGCTTGGAGTCTAATAGAATAGGAGTGATTAGGGAGCTTAATCATAGGATTAGGCAATATCTAGTTGATTCCTAGTTGAAATGAAACTAGTATTGGAAACAACATCCTAGGTCTAGGGTGCTAGGTTTTGGGTTTTCTAGAATACTATGATCATAAATCTTGGAAATTCGCTTCTCACTTCTCCCTAGGGTGGCCAGCCATTGGAATTGGTGATGGGGCTATATTTTTAATCAATTTAGGTACTAGGGACACATTCCCCAATGTATATATATATATATAGATTTCAATTGATTGATGGTACTTATAGTATAGGGTACATGTACTAGTTTTTGAGGTAAATTTTGAATTTAAATAAAGAGTGAGGGCTTGGAATTAAATTCGTGTATTGGGACCTTACTTATGTGGAATTAAACTAAATTAGGCTAAGGAACCTAATCCGGCTAGGATATTCCTGTTTCGATAAAAATAAAAATAAAAGTATTAACCGACAAGATTTGAAATAATTCCAGGAACTGAGGGGCTTTAAGAAAATAATTCAAACATTAGGGTCTTTAAAGTGAATACATTTTTTCAGGGGCTTCACAACTAATACAGAAACTATTCCTGTTGTTTGTGAATTTCCTGATATATGTTTCCAAATGACTTGCCTGGAGACTTAGTTGATAAGGAAATTGAGTTCACTATTGAAGTGACACCGGGAACGCAACCTATTTCTAAGACCCCTTACCGAATGTTAACCTCAGAACTGAAAGAATTGAAAGCCCAACTTCAAGAACTGTTAGACAAGAAATTCATCCTTCCGAGCACTTCACCTTGGGGTGGTCCAGTTTTCTTTGTTAAAAAGAAGGATGGGTCTTTGAGATTATGTATAGATTACCGGGAATTAAATAAAGTAACCATGAAGAACAAATACCTACTACCCCGAATAGATGACCTATTTGACCAACTTCAGGGAGCTTAAGTGTTTCCTAAGATTGACCTTAGATCCGGGTATCATCAGTTAAAAGTCAAGGCAGAAGACATAAAGAAAACTGCATTCAGAACTAGATATGGGCACTATGAATTTTTGGTAATGCCATTTGGGGTAACTAATGCACCTGCGGCGTTCATGGATTTAATGAATAGGGTGTTCAAACAATTCCTAGATGAATTCATTGTTGTCTTTATTGATGATATACTGATTTATTCTCAAAACAGGGAAGAACATGAGAATCACCTTAGAACTGCCCTACAGATTTTAAGAGAAAGGAAGCTGTATGCAAAATTTTCCAAATGTGAATTCTGGCTCGACAGTGTGGCATTTTTGGGACATGTAATTAACAAGGGCGGTGTCTCTGTTGATTCTTAGAAAATTGAAGCCATTGTGAACTGGTAAAGACCAACTAATGTGTTAGAAGTGAGAAGTTTTCTGGGACTTGCAGGTTACTACAGAAGGTTTGTGAAAGATTTCTCGAAACTTGCTTGCCATTGACACAATTAACACAGAAAAATGTACCATTTGAATGGACCGATCAGCGGGAATCAGCCTTTCAGGAACTGAAGACTAGATTAATAATTGCACCAATTCTGACATTGCCCAACGGGATCAATGGGTTCCAGATATATAGTGATGCTTCTTACAAGGGCTTGAGGTGTGTATTAATGCAGAATAGGAAAGTAATTGCATATGCCTCTCGATAACTCCGCCAACATAAAAAGGACTACCCAACTCATGACCTTGAATTAGCAGTTGTCGTCTTTGCTTTGAAGATTTGGCAACATTATTTGTATGGTGTGACTTGTGAAGTATATACAGACTACAAAAGTTTCAAATATTTCTTCACCCAAAAAGAATTAAACATGAGACAGAGGAGATGGTTAGAGTTAATCAAAGATTATGACCTGCACATTTCGTATCATCCAGGGAAGGCAAATACAGTTGCAGATACTTTGAGCCGAAAATCCATTGGGAATTTGTCATGTTTGCTCATTAGCCAGAAGGAATTGTTATGTGACCTGGAAAAGAATGAAATTGAGATTGTGATGCGAGAACAGGACGGAATCTTAGCTGCTATTTTTGCTCAACCTGCAATCATTGGAGAAATTACAGAGAAACAACTTAAAGATGAGTTCTTGAAAAAGATTGTGGAAGAATTTGACTCAAAGCCGAAGCCGGGGTTTGTGTTTAAGAATGATGTGTTGAAATTTCAGAATAGACTTTGTGCACCAGATTCCTCTAATTTAAGAAAGCGTGTTATGATTGAAGCTCACAACTTCAAATTTGCCATGCATCCGGGGAACACAAAGATGTATCATGACTTAAAATAGAACTTCTAGTGGCCTGGAATGAAGAAGAGCATTGCTGATTTTGTAACTAAATGTTTGCACTACCAACAAGTTAAAGCTGAACATCAACGACTCGCTGGATTACTTCAGCCGCTTCCAATACCGGAATGGAAGTGAGAACATATTACTATGGATTTCGTTGTCGGTTTGCCTCGTTCTTCTCGAGGTATGGATTCTATTTGGGTCATTGTTAATCGTTTAACTAAATTTGCTCACTTTTTACCTGTCAAATCTTTGTATAATACGGATAAATTGGCTAATTTGTATGTCAATGAGATTGTGAAATTACATCGAGTTCCAGTGTCCATAGTATCTAACAGAGATCCCAAGTTTACTTCAAGATTCTGGCAGAGTTTGCAACAAGCTTTGGGAACTGAGCTGAAACTAAGCAGTGCTTATTACCCACAAACAAATGGCCAATCCGAACGGACCATTCAAACATTGGAGGACATGTAACGGATGTGTGTATTAGACTTTCAAGGCACTTAGGAGACTTACCTTCCTCTGGCCGAATTTGTGTATAACAACTACTATCATTCAAGTATTGGGATGGCTATATATGAAGCCCTGTATGGAAGGAAATGTCATTCTCCGATCTGTTTGGCTGAAGTAGGTGACAGACCATTATTGGGACCAGAACTTGTACAAGAGACAACTGAAAATGTGAAATTGATTCAACAGAAGTTGAAAACTGCACAAAACCGCCAAAAGAGCTATGCAAATGTCCGAAAGCGAGATAGAGAATACAAAATCGAGGATCATGTGTTCATAAAAGTGACTCCAATGAAAGGGCAAACCCGGTTTGGTGTTAAGGGCAAGTTGACACCAAGATATGTCAGGCCATACGAAATTCTCAAGAAGATCAGTTCGGTAGCGTACCGAGTAGCCTTACCTCCGGTCATGGAGCATATGCATAATGTTTTTAATGTATCTATGCTTCAAGAGTATTTGAGAGACCCATTCCATGTCATCGAACCAATACATATGCTCTTGAAAGATGACTACACCTTTGAAGAGAAGCCAATACAGATTGTTAATCGCCAAATCAAAAAATTAAAGAACAAAGAAATCACGTTGGTGAAGGTTGATTGGCAGAATCATGGGGGAACCTATGCAACTTGGGAAACAGAGGAAGATATGATGAAAAGATACCCTGAACTGTTTCCTTTGGACCCAGTATTCTTTCAAGATGAAGGTAATTCGAGTTTAGAGGACCAAACACTTTAAGAGGGGAAGACTGTAACAACCTCAACCCATGATTAACGTTAATCCATGATTTCATATGTCTAATAGATTATTAAGATCAAATTCTGAATTAATTACATATGTGTTGCATTATTTGTGTTTATATTTGTTTAACGTGGGAAAATATGTTCATGTTTCTGTTTTGATTTGCGAGTTAAAGGCCTTATCGGCATCCGATTCAGAAATTGACTTGATTTATGTGTTAATTAGAATTTTTAGAATTTTATGGTAGATTTAATTGAAATCTGATTCAGAACGATTAAATTAGAATAATTAGTACCCAATTGATTGATTAATCAACAAATTAGTTAGGCCATTAGCCAAGCCTATATAAGGCCACCTCAACACCTCTATTATACTTTTGCACCCTTATTTCCTCTTCTTTGAGCTTAAAACGTGTATAGAGAGAAAGAAAGAGAGAGAGACTAAGAGAGAGTTGAATTCAAGCAAAGGAATTGCTAGAAAACTTAGAGATTGGCTTGGAACTTCAACAGTTACCCCTATAGAGCATAGTTGATTATCTAAGGTAAGAAATTCAACCTTCAAGTGTGGGATTGAGTCACTTAGCACATGGGTTTAAAGAATTAAGTTGTGTAATGCTAGAATGGAGCTAAAATGAAGGAGTTTAGATCACTCCATGCATGCATGTTTATATCATGGCATATTGGGGAAGTTTTCAACGAATTCTCCCATGCATGTTATCATTATACCTTCGCTTTGAGAATTCATCTTGTTTTCCATCAACTCATCTTATTTGATCATGTTTTGGAAGCTAGAAACTCAAGTGAATTTATGCATGACAAATTCATATCATGTTCTTACATTTCAAGTTGAATTCTTGCATGTTTGATATACTTTTGGGCCATGATTTCATGAAATGATCTTCAAATCATAATATTCTACAAGTTCCTACATGTTTTCTAGAATTTTGGCCCAAGAAAATGAGTTTGGAGGTGTGGAATTCGAATTTTGAGCAAAAAAGAGCAATCTGGAAATTTTAAAATTTTGCTCTCCGCTCAAGCGTAAGATTATGCGCTCGAGCAGCCACCTTTGTTTCTGTATCTCCACTCAAGCGACCTAAAGCGTGCAATGCATGCTCTCAAAAGTTTCATGTTTTTGTAGACCGCTCGAGCGGCGAAAGTTGCACTCAAGCGGGGGCATGAGTCTCATGCTCGAGTGACCATCGAGCGCGAAAATCACATAACCAGTACTTTTTCAAAATTTACAAAACGCTCGAGCATGGGAGGTTGCACTCGAGCGTCCCCTCACACATTGCATGTCCGCTCGAGTGGGGGGAAACTATGCTTAAGCGGGGACCCTGTTTTCATAAATTTGATGAAGTGTTTTCAAATGCATTTTTGCATCTTCATTCTATCTTAGGCATTCCTAGGCCCAGATTAAGACATAATAATAAGAGTAAAATGTAAAAAAGCACACTATGAATATAACATAATGAGTTAGATATATTCCAACGTGTGTTTCAAATGTGTAGTTGTTATGTGTTAGTGTAGGTCACGTGTCATAACCGTTTGATTAGTCTGCTCTGTCTGTCTACACCCGAAGCCAACTGTGAGTAATAATTTAGTAAAGCTATATTTAACTTTATTTATTTTCTATATAATGAATTAAGATCTGTTTTTTGAAACAGCATGTTCTGTACAATGAATGATTATCCAATTTCTAATAATGTATTCATGGCATCCTTAGCATCATGTGATATCTGTTAGCTGTTACCCGGTACCGGAGGTTCCATTATGGAACTTAATATGTCTGCAATCTGTTACCCGTACCAGAGACTCCATCATGGGGCTCAACATGTTTACTCTCTGTTACCCGGATCTGGAGGTTCCTTTATGGAACTGGTTATTCATAACCACCATATGTTCTGCATCTGTTCTGTATCTATTATGTTAGCACTAATGGATGTACCACGCATGATTGAGCATAAACTCTGATTTCTATATATGATTTGAACAAGAATATGAATACAAATATGAATATGAATCTAAATTATGATTTCTGAATCTAGTATGGATCTCATTCATTAAAACCCTTTACTCTGTTGTTATTCACTGGGCTTTCGCTCACTATTTATATTATGCATGTAGGTGACCAGGCACGTGATCAAGGCCAGAGTTGATGACCTAGGATTCTGTTTTGTCAACCACCCTTTGTGCCTTCCAAGAAGGTTCCAGACGAAGCCAAGTTGTGTGGCCATGTCTTTTGAACTTTCAATACTTTGTTTTCCCTTATTATTGAACAGTTTGCTTTTGGTTATCTGTATATGGGTTGACGTGTAATTACTGTACCTATGTGATGTCATGAGTATGCCTATTAAGTTTAAAATTATCTTGCCTCATGTATGTCTGCACAGCTCAATGGACGTTATATTTTGTATATTTGCTTCCGCAGCCCCTTGATTATGCGTTATTCTGTTCAGAGGCCTTTAGTAATCCAAGGATTACTGGTCGGTTACGATGTTGAACCTATAGGGGCGTGTTTGGATCGTGACACTAACTGTCATACATTACACATTCTCTAAGTCATTCACGTCCTCATCTTCCTATAAATATTGCATTCATACAATGATGCAACTCGTTATTTTTTTCTCCATTTTTATGAGACAATTGGAGGTTAATTAATATTTAGTCTATTGCATTCTTTAAACAGACTCCTTCATCCTTTAAATATGTATATTTTTTTCTTTTTCTTTTTTTTCTTCTTTTTTTTTATTTTATTTTTACTTTTGACCAATTTTTATTTTTGCATTTCATATTTTATGTATCATTTGTCCTTCTGCTTTCTACTGACCATTATTTATTTTTTTGCTTATAACCATTTTTTTTGTTGGAAAATATTATTTCACTAGAATTTTTATGCAAATTTTTATCCTAAAATGACATGATAGTATTATTTCTATAATAAGAAACATGTCAATGGACTTTTTATTATAAAGTGATAAAGTGATAGGAGTAGATCAAAATCCAACTAAATCATTATTAATAATTTTTTGTATTGATTTTATATTTGTATATCACTACTCTTTTTTTATTTTTTACTTTTAATATTTTGTGACATCATGATATGTGTTAACTGACAATTGGTGTAGAGCATTATTTCAAAAATACCTAATAGTTTTTTCTTTAAAATTTTTATTACTCCACTTTAATACTTTTATCTATAGTTGATTATGTTTAAAAATACCAATTCAAAAAATATCTACATAAACAAATATCTGTTTAATTTTGTTTGAATTGATTTTTATTTAATTTTGTTCAAAAATATTAGAAAAATATCTACAGTTGTCTAGGTTAAAGTGAAGTTACAGCCATAATTACAACACTATAAAAAAAAATATATTACATTTAATCTATTTTTTCAAAGTTATTAAATATGCATAATTATGTACATTTTATTATGAAAAATAATAATAATGATGTATGTTTGCTAATTTAAAAAATATTTACTAAATAAATTGATCAAATGGGTCTTCAATTTGTGTTGATTGACATAAACTTAAGGGCAAACTTCACTTTTCCCCTTGTGATTTGTGCTGGGTGCAGATTACCCCCTGACATTCGGAAATCACCACATAACTCCCTTGTGGTTGGTGGACTAAAACGCATATTAACTTCTGTTAACAGAAGTTGTAAATTGACAGTTATACTCTCTTCCTCCTCCTCCTCCTTCTTCTTCTTCTTCTTCTTCTTCTTCTCTCTCTCTCTCTCTTCCTTCTCTTCTTCTTCCTCCATACCTATTCAACAAATTTCCACTTCCATTCAACAATACACTGGATTTAGCTTCATGCTACCAACTTTAACACACACACATATATATAAAAACCTACAAATTGCATATATATATATTCCTAAAATCTGTTAAGATGCTTAAGATCAAACTATATTAAAAGAAAATATATACAAAAAAATATATGGTTTTTATGAAGTATATATATGTGTATATATTCACTATTATATATTTATAAGGTTTGATCTTCAATTTAAGAATGAGCTCAAAAAAATAAATAAATAAACCTACAGATCTAATGATGTAATTGATGCTAGCTTCGAAAATTAAAACCAAATGGGGCTTTAGTTTGTTTTTGTTGAATCAGATGTAACCTTGTGAATTTGATTGTTGAGGTTTGTTGATTTGGGTTATGTGCAGAAAGTGCGGTTGGATAAGAATACAGGAAAACTTTTATTTGTCAATTTCTTCAAACGGGTTGGCAATTACTGGAATTGATGATCGGAGATATTGGAACCGTATTCCGACCAATGAATCTAGGTAAGGACTTGAAATCGTTGTTGATTTTTGTTGCTTCTGTGGGTACTTTGAGTATATACATATATATAGCTACAGATTATATATATACATTAATTTTTGATAGAAATTATGTTGTTTAAATTAATTTAGGTTTTTATTTTGGGTTATACTTTTAGAGAGAGAATGAGGAAGACCCATGCATGCCTTTGCAAATTTAAAGATGTTCAAGGGGTATTTTGATCTTAAAATGTAACTTATTCTCTGTATGGACGTTTGAACTACACAGCCCATTAACTTGGATGGAAAAATGAACGGTGTGTTTTAGTCCACCAACTACAAGGGGGTTATGTGGTGATTTCCAAATGTTAGGGAAGCAATCCGCACCCGGCCCAAATCATAGGGCAGTAAAATAAAGTTTGCTGTAAATTTAACATGACTTAGGTGTCTCAATCATCCCATAAAATTTTTAAATACTCTTACATTTTACAGTCAACTAAAATTTATCATACAGTCAACTAAAATTTATCATACTCTATCAATTGACAAATAAAATTTTACTAATATGATAATATTTTTCCTAATGTACTTACTGAAATAAATATAAAATTTTAAATATTTCATTTCAATTTTTTTGTCACATTGCCTTAAAATAAAGAGAGATAAAAGATGCCTGGGAGAGAGAAAGAGAGACAAGAAAAAAAAATGAGATTGTTATATCACTTGACAAACTTTGGTAAAATGAATTATAATTACAAATTTGGTTGATAATGTAATTATACTTGACTACAAGTATAATTTTTGTAATTTAAACAAATTAATTTGTTTAAATTTTACCAATTGAATTATTATATATCTATTTGTTATATGATACTTAGGACAAAACATTAATAGCAACAAAAAATAAATCAAATAAAAATTGTGTAACTCATGCCATGTTTAGAATATTTTCTTTTTGATTAAAAAGTCAAGAAAGTAAATAATATTAAAATGAGTTTGGCATGTAAAAAAAAAAAAAAAAACCCTTCGAATATCTCTTTATCGGTTGTTCACACCTTTGAAGGGTAAAATGGAAAATTTTAAATAGAAACAAAAATATTTACACCTTCTTATATAATTGGAAAGGGGTACTTTTTTATAAATTTCTTTTCACTCATCTATATTTCATTTAATTCACATTATTTTTTTATATTCTATTAAGTTCTATGAGTGACATAGTTACTTAAATACCCCTAATAATATTTATATTTACAGTGTGAATATTCCGTGATGTGAATGTTCACACCGTCAATGTGAATGTTTACACTTTTAATGTGAATGTTAACATATCAATGTGAAATACATCAATGTGAATATTCACATTGTAAAATATGAATGTTCACATCATTAAATTACTAACTATTCAAAAAATATTTATAAATGTATTTGTCCATAAAATATTTTAAATGTGAGAATTAGGATTTAGTAGATCAAATGTTCAAATAATAGAACTTATTGGAATAAAATAATATCTTATGGACTAATTGGGATATAAACACTTAAAAAAAGATTTTCTAATAAATCTCCCAATTAAAAAACTCATCCCTGTATATATTAACTTTTTAAAATCTCTTTAAAAAAAACAAAATTTGACCGAAAAAAAAAACTGTCAATTAAAAAACTAATTGTAAACATTTTTAAAAAAAATTAAAACTTAATTAATATCATTTATTTATTGTTTTTTAAATTTATTTTTAATTAATTTAAAATAAATTTATCAACTATTATTTAATTAGAAAATGTTTGATAATCCAAAATTTTGTGGTTTAAATGGTTTAAATATGTCAAAAAAACATCATTTTAAGTTATTTTATACTCGAAATGACGTCGCTTTAAATGTCATTTGAGTCACAAAATTTTAAAATATCTAATATTATTATATTTAATTCTGTGCATAGTACGGACGATATATTAATTACTATTTATGCGACACCAAACTACGCGTAAACGTACAGGTGGTGAGCTAAAGAAACAGGAACCAATTACTTCTCTTATTACCTCGCCCCCAAGAAATTATTCAGTACTTCTAATACAAGCTATGTCATGTTTTAAAATTATAATTATTGGTGCAAATCATAATATTCACTATTGTTAGCTTATTTTGGAAATTAGATTAAAAGTTTGTTTGTTTTTTGTTTTTTTTGTTTTTTTAAAAGGATATATAAAAAAATAAAGAGGTAATTTGATCTAAACAAGTCAACAAACTAAAAAATTGACTTTTAATCTAGTTGCTAAAAAGTAGGGGTGTTCGCGGATCGGTTTTGTGCAGTTTGCAGTTCGGTTTTGATCCGCCTGCATCTATGCGGTTTGGGAAAAAGTCAACCCGCAATCGCCCGCAGTGCGGTTTGCGATTTGTGCGGATAAGGTTTGCAAATATGCGGGCGGTTTGCGATTTATACTTTTTTCTTTAAAAATTATTTTTTGAGTTTTTTTTTCATCGAATTTAGGCATCAGATTCATTTTATATATTTGTGATCATTTGACAACAATTTTCTGATGATTTTACAAATAAAAATTGAATATCAATGCATTAAATGAAAGTACTCCAAACAAAGAAACCCTACAATAGCATTTTTGCCATGAAAAAAATGTATTTCATTGCATTAAAGGTTGTACTCAATTAGAATTGCTAGTTCAGTAATCAATAATCAAACTAGAAGCTCCATCGACCACCAGAAGGAAAATTTTATTAAGAAAAAGTGGATGAGTCACCAATGAAAATCATATAAGAAACCAAGTTTAGGACTTGATAATTCTACGACATTAAGAAAGTTGAGAAATACTTAAAAATAAGGATCCTAGAATCATAGAGAACATAATGGTGCTCCTGTTAAAGTTACAAAGTTGGTATATAAAAAATAATAATAATAATAATAATAATTAAAGTGCGGACGGTTTTTGCGGGCTGCGGGTTTAACCCGTGACCCGCTCACAATCCGTAAATTTGTCATATTTCAAACCACATCCGCCCGCATTATGTTTGCGAAACCGTCCATTTATATGCGGATTGGACGGGTTGGACGGTTTGAGCAGTTCGGATAAACCATTGCCCACCTCCAACTAAAAAGTGACAATCGTTTTTTGGGTGAATAAAGTGACAATTGTTAACTTATAAATGAAATAGAATGTTATTTTGGAAAATAGCAGTGCTGCATACCCCCAGTGGGGGTCGCACCCCCAGTGAGGTGTCGCGCCCCCACTGGTTGAAACTTAAAAAAAAAAAGAAAACAGTTTTTTTTTGGCCAATAATGGAGTGCCACCTCACTGGGGGTCGACCCCCAGTGGGTGTATGAGGCATTTTTCTTTGGAAAATTGGTTAAAATTTGATTTATTGATTTCTTTTGAAAAATAATGTGTAAAAAAATAGAAAAATGATATGACTCAAAATAAATTAATAGTTAAATATTAATTTTTTATTATCTTCCCAAAAGAGGCTTCTCATAGTATTGAATAAGAAAAATGCTTTTGGGCTCTAATTCTTGAGCTCTAAAGCAAATTCTAATGAGTTGACAGTAAGCCCCACCTACTATAATGTGATGTTTTGGTCTTGGTTGTTTTTTTCCCCCTCCTTGCCATTTCATTAGTGCTCTATTAGAACACCTAGATTCCCTCTTCATAATTGGGAAGAAAAAAAAATTAAGTAAATTAGAATTTATATGATTAAATTTGACAAGTAAAAATTGACATGTAATTTATCATGGTATTTTGAATAAAATTAATGAAGACTTTAAGATTTCTAATTTTTGTCCAAGAAAAAAAAATTACCATGAGATCAGCCCCCATTAACCATCCTTGAGTTTTTTATTTTTATTTTATGAATTTGTTAAAAGAATCTTTTAATACACTTACTAATAGGCTTAAAACAATTTTACCTTTTATCCAAAAAAAAAAAAAAAATTTGTGAACATCTTTTATAATAAAATTGTGGCATAAAAATGTATAAGTAACAAGACATATTTTTTTGGTCAGTAAGGGGCAAATTGGAGTCATATCACCTCTTACATTTTTTACACACAGAAAAACAAAAAAGTCATAAAAGATCAAAAAAAAAAAAATTTAATCATTTTTCTAAATCATTCCTAAGTAACGAGACATCTGTTAACAGGACATTTTTTAATAGGAAAATATCTTGTCATTGAGAAATAGGATAGAGATTTACAAATGGATGAAAATATTTGTAGAAACATACTAGTAAAAACTTGCACTGCTATCCCTGAATAAATATTTGTAGTGTTTTTTATCCTGAAATGTTATTCCTTTTTTAATAAGGGTCTTGTTAAAATAAAAAATAAAAAATACAAGATATTTTTTTATTTATTTCAAAACTCTTACAATGAATTTCATAAAATTTTAACCTTTTAATATTAGGGATTTTTTTTAAGGTCTCTGGTATTAAGATTTTATAATATAAAAGATATTCAATATTTTCATAATATCTAAGGTCCTCAAATCGATCCAGAGAGAAATTATCTCCAATTTCTTTGGATTTTCTACTCTTCAGAGAAATTCCGGACTTTCCAAAGAATTTCTGAGAATTTTTTCCCAAAGAAAAAACCTTAGCATTAACAAATAGAAAAAACCTCAAACTAGTTACTAATTTTTCAAAAAAAAAAAAAATCAAAAAACAAGTTCTAAAAAATGAACCAAACATCTTTGTTCACAAATTTCTCTATATTTGTTCACAATTTTAAACTAGAGAAATTTGTTTTAACCAAACCATAGAAATTTTAGCATAATGATTTTAAAGCAGAGAAAATTGTTTTAATCAAACCAGAGAAATTTTAACCAAACTAGAGAATATTTAGCACAAATTTCTCTGTGTTTGTTCACAAAGAATTGAATTCCAGTGGTAAAACTTACCCACTTTAATAATTAAAGTGATAAACTTTTTTATAATTTTGCAATTTTTTTGGGTCTTCTCACTCATTTTCAATTTCCCCAATCAACAAAGAGTTATCAATAATATTGTGCAATCACAAAATCAAAGAGACATATATATATACATAGAGAGAGAGAGAGAGAGGGATGTGCTTAAAGATGAGACAAACAATAAGGGCAATGTTGAGGCGCTCATTGTAAGTGGGGACGATTATGCAGTACTTGTTCCTCTCGTTCTTCTTCCGTAGACGGCCTGCGACGGTAGTAAGTCCGGCGATTGCGACGTCGATGTGATCATTGGCCTTGAAGATCTTCTTCTAGTGGGAAGAGAGCTCTAATCGAGTTGACTGAGGCCAACACAACGTGAGACTTTGATCGGAGACCAATGGTTGAGATGGCAGTGGATCGATGTAGATTTGGAGATAGCGGTAGCGGATCATTGTAGATCTGGAGATAGCAGCGGCAGATCGTTGTAGATTGACTTCAATATATATGTGTGTATAGAGAGAGAGAGAGGGGTTTTGCAAGTTGGCGTGGAGAAAAGTGAAGTCGAATCAAGATTGGACGGATGAGAGACCTTAGACATTACAAAATAATATTGTAGATATCTTTTATTTCTAAAATCGGAGAGTGACCTTAGGCTATTTTTTTTGCAAATATCTTTTTATTTTAATCCTTATATTTAACTAGCAGTAGTGATTTAGACCCGCTCAAACTTCAACCTCCACCACCCCCACACACACGCAGTGAGTGGTGATTGGAGGAGAAGAAGAAAAAGAAAAAGAAAAAGTGACCAATCAAAAAAAAAAAAGGGTCAAAGGGGATAGGGGAAAATGGGGTTTCAATCTTTATTTATTTAACTAGTATCTTTTGTTATTATTTGTCATTCAATAATTTTGTGTTTTAAACTTTTATTGATATATAACACAAGTAACTTATTGAAGTTTTGCTTTTTGGGCCATTGAATGGAGTTTAATAACATTTTGGTTAGTCCATAACTTGGCTTAGGTAGTCAAGTAATTATTTAACAGTCCCATTGCATTCTCTAATTTTACGGGATCTCTAATCTTACGGCCATCGAGTGAAGTTGAATCGAGAGAATGGCGGTATTAATTTTTCTTTTATTCAAATTTCCCAATTATTGGTCCTTTTATAGTCATAAAAATGATTCTATTGTCAGAATTTCAAATTCAATTATATATTTTACAATCTTATTTCTTTGAAAAAAAAAATGATCATATGATAAAGGGTGGCTGCTGTGCCGCTGTTGTTCTGGTGATGGGTTCACTTCGGGTTGGTCTTGGTAATTTAAATAGTTTAATATTTAAATTTTTTTGAATAGAATATATTTGTAAAAAATTAAATTAATCATATCTCAGTAATATTATGATCAAATTAATTTTGTATTCAGATTTATACTTAACGTTTATTTTTACAAATACAAAATTGATTTAATTATAATACTATATTGATATTTAATCAAATTAATTTTTTTTATAAGAATATTCTATTCAAAATTTTTTAAATATTGTATGATTAATTTGATCCAATATCAATAGCATTGTAATCAAATCAATATTGTCGAGAGTCGAAATGAGCCTATGAACAGCAGGGGCTGTTGTGCAAAATGGACACCGTGTGACTACCACTCCTCGTTTTGATATATGTCTAATTTTTATTTGAGAAGTAATGGAGCCCCTCCAATCACCACCCCACACACATGTGTCAGTTGGTGATTGGAGGATAAAAGAAACAAAAAAAATAAATAAATAATTCAACCAATGAAAGAGAGAGGGTCAAAAGGAGTGGGAAAAAAATGGAGCTTTAAACATTTTTGTTTTTATTGAGGAGTGATGGAGACCTCCTCCAATCACCACCCCCACCACTCCCAACACATATGTGACAGGTGGTGATTGGAGGACAAGGAAAAAAAAAAAAAAAGTAAAAAAAAAAAAAATCCTACCAATGAGAGAGAGGGGGGGTCAAGGGACAATTACTATTTAGGTTTGGTTTTCAAAAATAATTTCAAATAAGTGGTGAAGTTTTTGTATATTAATAATTAAATTGATAAATTTCTCATGAATTTATAACGGTACCACTGACTTGTAATTTCCCTTTTTATTAGCTTGAAATTATTAGTTTTATTTATTAACCCAATAATAAACCAACCACTTAAAATAGAAAACATTGGATCGCTGTTTGACATTGACTTTTTTAGTTAGATTTTTGAGTTGAGACTTTTTTAACTTAGGACTAAAAAATTCGTTTAGTTTAATTTTTTTTTTACTTTTGTAAGAAAAAAAATAAAATAATTATAATTTAAATGTAATTTTTTTATCTTATTAACTTATTTAGTCTATTTTACTTTTTTACTTTTTTTTAACCCAATTAAATTAGCCAAATGAAGGTTGAGTGAAGTTATTTATCTATCTTATATCTATACTATTATTTATCTTCTATCAAACACGTGTTTGATGAATTTTCTTTTTGTCACACGATAAATTTTTTTGTCATAAAATACTATTATTTATCTTCTATCAAACACGTGTTTGATGAATTTTCTTTTTGTCACACGATAAATTTTTTTGTCATAAAATAAAAATATATTATTTAAAGGCATAAGTAAAATTTGAATCTAAAACTTTTGATTGTATTAAGAATGCTTTTATCACTTAGACAATATATTAATTATGTCACTAATTTATTTGTTATTTTTAATTATTTTTATTTATATAAATTGCATACGTATTACGTGTATCACTTCCTAATATATATTAAGAGTTAATTATTTTAATTAAATTTTTTAATTTTTTTTCTTAAAAAAACGTGTAAAAATAATAATATAATTGAATAAACGAAAGTGTGAATATGCCGAACACTTTCTCTTTCTTTTTTGTTTGATAAAGATGCCAACCACCCCTTTGTGTGCTTTTTGATTGGGAGCACAAAGGAGCACAAAACAACCGTAAAACCCAGTAAATGATGTGATTGTTTTGTATTCTTGAAGTATGGATATTGTGGGGATATATTTTTTAAGTATCAACACGTAGCAAGGTGACGTCGATGTGTCAGCCGAGGTGCCACGTGTCCTGGTCATGACGCCGTGGTGATCTCGGTAAGGCTGAGGTTATCTCCGAAGATATCGGAATCCGACATAAGTGGATAAGGGACAAGAGTCCTAAAATGAAAAGGGAACTTAACCTGGATGAGGGACAAGAGTCCTAAAATGAGAGAAGATTTCAGTTTGTATTAAGATAAGACTCTCAGAGAGTTTATCATAATCTTACTGGGAGTCCAAGATTAGCAGTAATCCTGAGTCCATAGAAGTTATGCTTCTATTGGGACTAGGTTTATGTTGGCTATAAAAGAAAGGCACCCCCATGGGTCTAAGATATGCTTTTTAAACTCAAGCTTGTGAGTTGAATAATTGATTATCTTTGAGAGATATACTGACTTGATCGTCGGAGTGCCCCCGGGTGGACGAACCACCGCGGGATTCTTATATTTCTGTTGCAGGTCAGTCAGATGCCATTTATTCTGCCAGTGCTCTCCAGCTGGTTACTAAGCGGGCAGTGTGGTCAGAAAATCACTCACACAATTTGGCGCCGTCTGTGGGAAAGAAAGAAGAATAGATGACCAATGACGGACAGAAGGATCAGACTGGAGACAACGCTCCTGCTGGGAATGAGAGATCTATCAACCTCAACGTTGAAGGGGACAATAGCAACACAGAAACTCGTGACCAGAGTCACGGAGTGAAAGACACCGGCCAGGAAGGTGACGCACCAAAGACAACAGATCGAAGCGGATACTACAACGAAGATGACCTCCAGATATAGAAGAATAGATACCTGCGGAGGAACGAAGACCCTTCCAGAAGGGATGCAAAGACAGGGGGCATGAGCGCTCCCAAGACGATAACATTCAAGTATAGAAGAACTCATCCTGAGTGAGCAGATCCCGGATTCTAGATCCTGGATCCCAGATCCGAGAAGACATGATCTCAGTCTAGACAAGTAGGCCCGAGAAGACGAGAGCTCAACCTAAGTGAGCAGATCCCGGATTCCAGATCCCGGATCTTAGAAGACATGATCTCGGCCTAGATGAGTAGGTCTGAGAAGAGAAGAGCTCAACCTGAGTGAGCAGATCCAAGATTCTAGCAGACAAGATCTCAGCACTTAAGTCCGAAAAGAGAAGAGCTCAGTGAACAAATCTCAGATCCCAGAAGATAAAAAAGAAAACACACAAGGTTGGACTGCAGTTAGCCACGTTGAAGACCTTTTATAAGGTTCGCAAAAGAGTATGTGGAAGCCATGCAGGGGGCAGAGAGAAGAATAATATGTTTACCACTCGTTGAAATTTGTAGCAATTTACAAGTTGGTTAAACCAAGATGATATTTACCACTTGTTGAAATTTGTAGCAATTTACAAGTTGGTTAAACCGAGATGATGTTTACCACTTGTTGAAATTTGTAGCAATTTACAAGTTGGTTAAAATGATATGATGTTTACCACTTGTTAAATTTGTAGCAATTTACAAGTTGGTTAAACCGAGATGATATTTAACACTTGTTGAAATTCTGTGTAAATTTACAAGTTGAAGTTAAACCGAGATGATGTTTAACACTTGTTGAAATTCTGTGTGAATTTACAAATTGAAGTTAAACCGATGAGATATGTAAACACTTGTTGAAATTCTGTGTGAATTTACAAATTGAAGTTAAACCGATGAGATATGTAAACACTTGTTGAAATTCTGTGTGAATTTACAAATTGAAGTTAAACCGATGAGATATGTAAACACTTGTTGAAATTCTGTGTGAATTTACAAATTGAAGTTAAACCGATGAGATATGTAAACACTTGTTGAAATTCTGTGTGAATTTACAAATTGAAGTTAAACCGATGAGATATGTAAACACTTGTTGAAATTCTGTGTGAATTTACAAATTGAAGTTAAACCGATGAGATATGTAAACACTTGTTGAAATTCTGTGTGAATTTACAAATTGAAGTTAAACCGATGAGATATGTAAACACTTGTTGAAATTCTGTGTGAATTTACAAATTGAAGTTAAACCGATGAGATATGTAAACACTTGTTGAAATTCTGTGTGAATTTACAAATTGAAGTTAAACCGATGAGATATGTAAACACTTGTTGAAATTCTGTGTGAATTTACAAATTGAAGTTAAACCGATGAGATATGTAAACACTTGTTGAAATTCTGTGTGAATTTACAAATTGAAGTTAAACCGATGAGATATGTAAACACTTGTTGAAATTCTGTGTGAATTTACAAATTGAAGTTAAACCGATGAGATATGTAAACACTTGTTGAAATTCTGTGTGAATTTACAAATTGAAGTTAAACCGATGAGATATGTAAACACTTGTTGAAATTCTGTGTGAATTTACAAATTGAAGTTAAACCGATGAGATATGTAAACACTTGTTGAAATTCTGTGTGAATTTACAAATTGAAGTTAAACCGATGAGATATGTAAACACTTGTTGAAATTCTGTGTGAATTTACAAATTGAAGTTAAACCGATGAGATATGTAAACACTTGTTGAAATTCTGTGTGAATTTACAAATTGAAGTTAAACCGATGAGATATGTAAACACTTGTTGAAATTCTGTGTGAATTTACAAATTGAAGTTAAACCGATGAGATATGTAAACACTTGTTGAAATTCTGTGTGAATTTACAAATTGAAGTTAAACCGATGAGATATGTAAACACTTGTTGAAATTCTGTGTGAATTTACAAGTTAGATGACAAAGTTCAAGAATAAAGCCAAATGCACAGGCACTAAGTAAATATGTGAAGAACAAGAAAGTAATGACCCAGACACGATGCTAACAACAGAAAGCGGATATGACAAGAACAGTGCCAGGCATTCAAACAATTCAAAACTTGAAAACAGATGAAAATAGAAGGCAGCAAATGACAAGTAAACAGATTCAGAAGAATTATGAAAGATTGAGCTTAATAGTAAGTAAAGAATTTATGAACCTACCAAGTGAAATGAACAATTGGAAATCGGGAACTCACCAGAGAGTGTGAGTGGAGCAGTTGCAAAGCTCTTGGAGTTTACGAATTAATGGAACCAGAACCTCGGTTAGGAGGTGCGATTTCAAGCAGCTTGGAAAGCATGAAACTTGATTCTTGACACCAGTGGACAGTAAAGCCCAGGGAACTTTGAGGTCGGCGAGTTTGATCTCGGACAGAGGGGCACAGATGAACGAACAGTGTAGGTTCCATCACCTCAAAATGCCGAGGTAATAGAACCTAGGGGCAATTGTGAGGATATATTTTCTGAGTAACAACACGTGGCAAGGTGACGCTGACGTGTCAGCCGAGGTGCCACGTGTCTTGGTCGTGACGCCGAGGTGATCTCGGCAAGGCCGAGGTTATCTCCGAAGATATCGGAATCCGAGATAAGTGGATAAGGGACAAGGGTCCTAGAATGAAAAGGGAACTTAACTTGGATGAGGGACAAGAGTCCTAAAATGAGAGAAGACTTCAGTTTGTATTAAGATAAGACTCTTAGAGAGTTTATCCTAATCTTACTGAGAGTCCAAGATTAGCAGTAATCCTGAGTCCATAGAAGTTAGGCTTCTATTGGGACTAGGTTTATGTTGGCTATAAAAGAGAAACACCCTCATGGGTCTAAGGTATGCTTTTTAGGCTCAAGCTTGTGAATTGAAGAATTGATTATCTTTGAGAGATATACTGACTTGATCGTCGGAGTGCTCCCGGGTGGACGAACCACCGCAGGATTCTTATATTTCTGTTGCAGGTCAGTTAGGTGCCATCTATTCTGTCAGTGCTCTCTAGCTGGTCACTAAGCGGGCAGTGTGGTCAGAAAATCACTCACACAGATACTTAGGTCAAGTTTGGCATATTTTAAATAATTTATCTTTTTATTTTTTTTCATCACATCACATCTCTACTTTTCTGCACATCTTTTCGTAAAAAGATAAAAAGTACACTTATTTAGGTCATCCCAAACAACCCCTTAATGTTTTATAATGTTTTAATTGGTAGAAAGGAGTAGAAGTCTACTATTTATGTTAGGATGAGAAATAATATGAGACTAAATAATTGATGATTGACTTGGAATATACTCACGTGATATTCCAAAATTATTAAATAATTTTCCATAAAGTAAATGCTCATTCATTTCAAAATATTATTTTTTTTAAGTATTTAATTTTTTTATAGTATAATTATTAAAATTTAAAATTATTAATTTTTTAAAACTGTATTTTACTAATATAATTATTACACTTTAAAAATATTAATATTAATGAATTTAAAATAAAGACAAAATAAGAAATTTAGGTTATTTTAATCCGTAATTTTTAAAAATAAATTAATATTTTAAAATAATAAAAAAATAATATAAGAGACTAATATTATCAGATAGATAGAGTCCTATTCAAAAAATGAAAATAACCTCCCCCAAAAAACAAAGAGAAAAAGAAAAAGAAGAAGAAGAAGAAGAAGAAGAAAAAAAAAATCATCTAAAAAGGTCGCCATTTAAAGCTGACCCAAACGAGCCCTTAGTAGTACACCTCCCAATTCGATAAGTGTGATCGAGTAAAAACTACAGTCACCAGCTGTGAAGTTTCGTACGTGACGGCCACTGCATTCCAATTTAATGCAAATTGCAATATGAAGAGTTCAAAACCAAGGGGACCCATAAACCCAACCACAGTTCCACAATGACTTAACCACGGTTAAAAAGGCAGTTATATTCTCCACCCCCATGCCTTCTCTCACTTCACGTCCGAAACAAAGACGAGAGAGGACGACGACGACGATGATGATGATGATGATCAACAACGGCGATACTACTCGTTCAAATCCGACCGTCCAAGTACCCCCATGGACCCACATAGACGATCCTACGGTCAACATGCCCTCACCCTTCTCATCAATCACCAGCAATGATACTCCCACCACCTTCGACGCCGTGACGGCGGCTCTCCGCCGCTACCTTCCGTCGAACACCGCCGATTTTCACGGCGAGGACTGTGACATTCCGGTGGACGCGTTCGCATGCGATCACTTCCGTATGTTCGAGTTCAAGGTGAGGAAGTGTGCTCGAGGTAGGTCCCACGACTGGACGGAGTGTCCGTACGCACATCCCGGTGAGAAGGCTCGCCGCAGAGACCCCCGGAAGTTTCACTACTCCGGCACCGCCTGCACCGAGTTTCGCAAAGGTCAGTGTGTCAAGGGCGACTCGTGCGAGTTCGCTCACGGCGTATTTGAGTGCTGGCTCCACCCTGCTCGCTATCGTACGCAGCCTTGTAAGGACGGTACGCAGTGTCGCCGCCGAGTCTGTTTCTTCGCTCACACTCCTGACCAGCTTCGTGTCTTGCCTACTAGTCCTCGAATGAGTGATTCGTTCGATGGGTCTGCGGGTCGACTCGGTTTCGATTCGTATTTGGCTAATGGGTCTCCGCCGGTGTCGCCGCCGTCTGACTCGCCACCCATGTCGCCGAACTCGGTGAGTGAACTCGCTGCTTCTATGAGGAGTCTGCAGATTGGGAAGGTGAATATGAACATGAGTCAGCCTGCTTTTGGTTTTCAAATTGGTTCTGGGTTTTGCTCGCCCCGAAGTCCGTCTACTCTCCGACCCGCTTTCCGAAGCCTACCCACCACTCCGACTCAGACAGTGACTCGGTCCGGACTCGGTGTGTTTGATCTCTGGGAACAGACCTGTGAGGAGGAGCCTGTAATGGAGAGGGTAGAGTCAGGGAGAGGCGTCCGTGCAAAAATATACGCCAAACTCAGCAAGGAAAACTCACTCGGCCGAGGCGACTCGGCTGGTCCGGGTCCGGATATCGGGTGGGTTTCTGAACTGATTAACTGACTCGTGACCTCTATGGATCCGGTTTGATTGATTGTTTTGCGCAAATGGGTACGGGCCATTGCCGTTTCGGATCTTCTGGCTGACTTTGTGAATATTAAGACGTTTAAGCGAAGATTAATTGTACATTAATCTATGTATTGTAAATACGCTTTCAGAAGCAAGAGATTAGGGATTAATCTCTTTTTTGTGGTGCTTTAATTTTTGGAAGAAAAAAAAATGGAAATTCAAGTATGTATATGAACATGAATATGGATTTTTGTTGGGGGGTGGGGGGGACTGCAGGAGAAACGGTGTGGTGTTTTGTTGGTTGAATTATTATTTGGGTTCTCATGAATCGTATTTTTCTCGAATTTTCTTGTCTAATTTTCTTGAGAAAGTGATAAATCTTTGTAAACTGTTAATCAATATAATATGTTTCCATTTATGTTATCTTTACTGTTCCATGAAACCTTCTCTGATTAAAGAATCCAATGCTCTTGCTATTCGTATTCGACTCGCCATTTCCAAATTTTGGGAGCTCTGGTGGTGGAGAGCTGCCAAAGAACAGTAATGATGAGAACATTCAATTTTATTGATGTGACAATAAAAATAAAAAATTTATAAAATTACAAATCAAAATATCAAATCATAATAATAAGGTAGGGTCTACTTTAAAGCTTTCTCTAGTTCTTCATTTAAAGGTCGGAAATAAAAAAATAAAAAAAAAAATACAAAATTACAAGTGAGTTCTTCATTCAAAGGTCGGAAATAAAAAGTCGACAATGATACATAGTTTAAATTTTGTGGCTCAAAAGTTTGTGGCTCAAAAATGGCTCAAATGACCAAAAAGACGTCATTTTGAGTATAAAATAACATAAAAATATTCAAAACGACGTTGTTTTAGCCATTTGAGTCACTTTTGAGCCACAAAATTTGAGTTACGAAACATTTTTCATAAAAAAATTACAAAATTATAAATTAAAATATCAAATCGTAAACTAAGATCTACTCTTAGGTCATGTTTGATTCACAATACTAATAGTGAGGTATTAATAATCCTATTAAATTAGTGTGGTATTAACTATCCCACCCCTACCCCATTACTAATAATCCTACAAATTTGTTGGATTAATTATCCATTGGATTAATTGAGAAGAGTTAAAAGTAAAAAATTAATTTTTAACTTATTTTAAATTATATCATTTTTTATATTTTTTATACATAAAAAAAAGTTTAAAAAATCAAAACATTAACTTTTAACTAATTTCTCAAATCATCACTTCTTTCCGAGTTTGGCTAATTTGCCAAGCTTTGGTTAGATATTTGTGTCCAGATCAGACCATTTTTAGAAGGAGATATTATTCATTGTCTCGGGGCTTTTACACTCACCATTATTAGTTGAAATAATAGATCCACTACAAAGACAAGTGGACAAATTGTTCAAACATAAAAGCAGAGCAAGTGTCTCCGGCAATGAATAATTTCTCTTATAGAAGGGACAATTACACTGACACGTGTCATGTAATAAACAAATGAAAAGATTATAATTATAATTATTAATATTTATAATATTTTTATTTTTTTATAATTAATTTTTCTTGATTTCACCATTAACTTATTTTCCTTTTCTAAAAATACCAAATTTGTTCGTACACATCCAAAAAAATAATATCAATACAAAACAATTATGAAAGCAAAACAATTGAAGCAAAAGCATTTATATTGATAATATTTTTATAATTCAACTAAACAAAAATATTATAATTATAATTATTAATGTTTATAATATTTTTTATTTCTCTGTGATTAATTTTTCCTGACTTCACTGTGAATTTATTTTTCCTTTATAAAAATACCAAATTTGTTTGTACTTATCCAAAAGGATAAATATCAATATAAATTTTATCAACTATATACTTTAAGCAAAAAGTTAAAAGTCTATTATAAGTTATCATATTACTATTTTTATTTTTCTGAATTTTTTTTCATAAAAAATTATTAAAATAATTTGCTCTCAAAGGAGTCCAAAATAATTATAAAAGCAAAACAATAGAAGTACAAACATTTATATTGATACTATTTTTGTAATTCAATTATTTTGTATTGATATTATCTTTATGATAGAATTTCACATAAAAATTTATGAGGAAAAAAAAAAAGTTTGTATCATTGTTAAAATATAATATATTGACACTATTTATATCGCAACATTATATCAAAGTGTATCTAAAATGAATAATATTAGGGATCATGAAAAAAATATCATGAAATGTTTCATGAAGATTTCTCATCTTTTGATTAGTATGTAGTGTTTTTTTTATGTATAATCTAACGATTGAGAATCTTTCATAATCATTTTTATGATATTTTTTCATGATACCTAACATTATTGATTTAGAATTGATCTTCTATGGAAGTGTGGTGCTATTTTTTTCCGACATCAAACAGATTGCCCAGCGTTTGAACTTGCTGTTTTCTTGGAGTCCTAGAGCAGCAAACAAAGCAGTGCATTGGGTGGCCAGGCTTCTCTCAGGAATGCTCTTCCCCTATTCTAGATTTCTTTTCCTTCTTTGGCTCTTGCTGCGTTCATAAGGATGGCCTGGGTTTGTTTTGTTTGGGTGTGTTCCTGTTTGTTTTCATCTGATCAAAAAAAATAAAATAAAAAATCTCTGTCAAAAGAAGCCAAAATTATTGTTTGATATTTTGAGGGGAAAAAAATATTTCGGCTATCTTCTTCTTCTTTTTTTTTTTTTTTTTTAATTATCCATTGGATTAATAATCCTAAACCAAAATGTTAAAACAAACATGAGATAATTGGGCCCACGGATTAATAATTCTAATCCCATGCTCTAATCCACCCAATCAAACATGCCCAAAAAGTTTAAAAAAAATCTAATACAATTAATATATCAAATCCACCAAAACCAAGCTTATCCGGCAAATAACTCACCACCACAACCTCCATAATAGATAAGAAATAAGTAACTATCACAAAACGGTATGACTCTTCTCCATAAAAATTGAACTCGAAACTTCATACCATAAAGAGTGCTATACAACCATTAATTATAGGGACATTTACACACATATCCTAATTCATAAACTTATACTTCATAAAATTTTAATTAATATTTTTTGGACTTTCAAATTTCATTAAATTTTTAATAATCGGAATTGCCTTTAAAACAATGATTGTTCAACATTTATGATTATTTATAAAGGAGTATAATGATTTGACATTTATTTTGATTTTCAAAACTTTCAAATTGAAAAACTAAAAAAAATTATATGAAAAAAAAAACTCATTTTTTTTTTGAAAAAATTAAAAAAACTGAATTATTTTTTTTTTTAAAACTGAAAATTTTTGTATCTACAAAAGAGTACGATGATAGAACACTAATGTGCAAAACTAAAAAAAAAAACTTTAAAATGAAAAAATTGATAATGTTTTCATTTTTCAAACTAAAAAAAAAAAAAAACTGTTAATGTTCTTGATTTTATTGGATAGTTGAATCAAACCAATAAGTAGAAGGGCAAAAACGTTTAATCTCATTCTCTGTTTTTTTATCAGTTAGTGGAACAATTATCTGAAACATTACTTACAAAATTGATAATGTTATTAGTTTTAAAAAGAGAAAATTAGTCTAAGGTCTCTTTCTCATTTTTAGTAATGAAAGTGATCCACAATATTATCTTATAATGTCAAGGTCTCTCAACCCCAAACCCATTTTTACATAGAAATTTGACTAACTCAAATCAACTCACCGATCTCGATCTCATCATCATCATGCGCTATGCGTAATCATCCTCTGTTTTGATTTTCTACCTCTTCGCTTCTTCATCTTCTCTCTTGTTCTTGTGTGTCGTGAACATAGACCAAATCGACGAGTTGTTTCGATTTCTTGGCGCCAGATGCTTGTTGCTGACTCCGACGAATTGAGAACAAAATAACAGAATCGCGACAGATCGAGAGCGCTGAAACGAAGGCTCAGTCTCTCTCTCTCTCTCTATATATATATATCTCTTAAAGTCTTTTGTGTGTAACTGTGCATAGAGAGAGAGAGAGGAAGCACTAGTTGTTTCTCTTTGAATCTTCTATAAAATCTTAATACCAGAGATCTTAGATATTATGAAAATATTAGATGTTCTTTATGCTATAAAATCTTAATACCGGGGATCTTAAAAAAAAAAAATCTCCTTTTTAAAAAATTGAGAAAAATTGATAATATTATCAGTTTTACTAAATAGAACTTGTTGGTTCAATTTTTTTTAAGCAAAATCTGAGCTATCATAACATTTGTAAATAGAACTTTTAAATAATTAACTCCTAATTATATCCCAACATTGTGGAGTTGGATTCGAATTACTCTTTTGACCTATAGGTTGAATTTGGCAAAATTTTATTCAAGTATAACTTCCATTGCATAGATCTAATGTGGATTCGGTTCATTAACGGGGAAATAATAAATTAGTGGTATTTTTAAAAAAATATGTATAAATTCATAATAAATTTTACACACTTTAATGCTAAAATCACAAATTTTTTCTTGAAATCATAATTATTTTAGAAAAAAATATTGATTTGTAAATTCTCGTTCATTAAAGCCCCCTGCAAGCAAATCTTATGACAAACACCTCTCCAAGGTGTGTATCATATGTATCTTATCACAAATGACGTAATTTTATTACAAAATTTCGTAATATCAATCACAAAGTGCGTAATCTCACCACAAATTATCATAACAAAATATCCAAAATTTTGTAGTTCATGTAACTAAAGTTTGTGTTTTGGTTAGGATATTTTTTGTTACATTAATTTGTGACAATGTTTTGCATTTTGTGATTGATGTTATGAAATTTTGTGATAAAATTATGCCAAGTTGTGGTAGCGTGCATTTGATACACACCCTTGGAGGGGTGTTTACGCTAATCTGAAGTAAAGGTTGTTGCCTAGCGTTAAACAAACACGTTAAGCAGCATCAGCCGACAGATTATGAGAATATCTGAAGTCAAATATTAAAGTTTTGGCTCAAAAGTGGAGCAGATAAGGCGGTGATAGTCGAATTGATGATGCAAACATCAAATCTAAGTTAAGGATTAGAGAAAGATGAGAGAGATAAGAACGAGATCAAAGAGATGGGGGAATCACTGTTGTCTCTCTCTCCTCTTGCATAAAATTCTAAGAGGGATTTTTAGTGTGAGAACTTAAATGTGATTAATTTTTTTTAAAAAATGATATTTTTATTCAAAAATTTTGACCAATTTTCTTACTTAGGTTAAAATTTATTGTAATAAGGTTATTACCGTTTGTTGGCATTCAACTAAAAAGTTATATTTTTAATTTTTTTTGTTTTAAGTGATTTTTTTTTTTTAAATCGTGTCAAATGTATTATTTTTGTAGTTTTTATTTTATTTTTCGTTAATATTCTGGGAAAGAAGTTAGAGTTGTTAGTTTGTTAGTAAATTTAATGTATAGAAGTGTACCACTTAAAGGGGCCAGCGCTGGTCTATCAACTTGAACTCCTGACATTTCCTCAATGCACCTTAAGGTGTAAATACATGCCAACTTGCCACAAGGGTAGGGATGTAAAAAAAACCTAAAAAATTGACCAAACAGATTGAATCGGATCAAACCAGCTGTATTTAGTCTGCTTTTAATAAGAATCAATCTATGCGATTATTAAATTTGATTTTTTTCAATTTTCGATTCAATATCAGTTCAAGCACCTCCTGCACTGAACAAAATCGAACCGATCGCTTCAACGTATATTGTATTTATAATATAATCATATTAATGAGTATAATAAATTATTAACCTTATCATATTTATAATCTAAGTTTGAAAACTTTTATTATATATAATCTTAATTTTAATTCATTATTCTTGAAACCTTAATATTTTTTAACTTTCTTTTAAATTTTTTTATAATATTTTTTAATCTAGAAATCAAAAAGCATTTATTAAATGAATGGATTGTATATGTTTGAAATAGTAAACAGATAACTAATTTAATATTTTTATATAGATTAGTGATTGTATTTAAAAGTGGCTCAAGTTTAAAAGATTCTATACCGATAAAACCATATCGAACCGGACCGTTTCAATCGATTTGGTTCGGTGCAATTTGATAGGAGAAGTAGTTTGTATTGCTGTTCAAAATAATAAAACCAACATTATTGATTCAGTGAAAATTTTTACCTAAATACCGACCGTAACTGCTTACATCCCTACACAAGAGCATTGCCTATTTTTGAAATTCATCAAGTATAGAATAATATAAAAAAAAAAAAAAAATGAAAATATAAAAAAAAAAATACTAAAGACAAAAATAAGGCCATTTTTTTTTTTACTTTCTTACTTTTTTTTGTAGAGGAAAATTTAAAAGTCTAGATTATTCTAAATTTCTTTTTTTATAAATGAAATTCAGTTTAAAAAAAAAAATACTATTAAAAAACTTATCTCAAACACCACTAATAGAAGCAAACATATAACTTATTTTAGAAACATATGAGATTAGATTCTGGGTAGTGGGTTTATTAATCTAATATTATTATTAAGGTATGAGATTAGATGATGTATGACATGGAAGTTGAAGTGATAAACCAGTCCTTATCTTTAACTATAAAGAATAGTAAGTAATGCTCTCCGTTTAATTCTTTAATCCAAATCTCAAGATTGTGAAAGTTTTGAAGCGACGCCACACGGTCAAGGTGGGTGCTACTATCCCACTGTTTCTGTTTCTCTGTAGGTTATACCTCAAAAAATCTGTGAACTAGTTTTTAAAATTTGTTTGGCGGTAGGTTTAATAATTTTTTTATTAAAATATGAGGTAAAAAAATAATATATTTAAAATAATTTTTTAACTTTTAAAAAAAATGTAAAAACAATAAATAAAATGAAATAAAATAATTGTATAATTTTTTTTGACTTTTAACTCTTTTTTTATTATTATTTATTATTATATTTTTTATGACTTTTAATGTTAAGTCGACCCACAAAAAAAGAAAAACTGACTAGGTTTAGCCTGTGAATAGGCTTGGACGCTATTTTTGCTGGGCGACTGGACCCGCAAGATGCCGTCCTTTAGAGCATCTTCAACGGAGTTTTCGAAATATTTGTCAAAGTTATAATATAGTAATAGTGATAAAAAATAGGTCTTTAATGACTTATTATTTTACTTATTAAAGATGGCATATGTCATATTTATTCTCAAATTTAGCAAGTAAAATAACAATTGTCAAACATGTCACATCAGCAAATATGGACATATTTGCGACTCCAAATTCAATTAAAAAAAAGAATCGAAATAGTAGAAAACTAAGTAATTTTTCAAATTTAATTTTTCTATTTAATTTTTCAAATTGAATTATATATTTTTTTCCTTCTAATTTTTCAATTTTTTTATATTTTTTTATATTTATCTAGTCGGGAATAATATAAATATATAATTTTTTTTACAAACAGTTAAAAAAAGGTCATAAAAGACAAAAAATAAACAAAAATAAAATCATAAAAAAATCTATATTCAAACAACACCTACAAATTTGAAAGGAAAGTTGGTTGAGAATTGCCAAAATAACAAGTGACCATTGAAGCATCATTGCTATAATTTGACAAAATAATATTATTCATTGTCAAATTATAATCATTATCAAATTATAACAATAACAATGATATTATAGCAATAACCATTAAAGATGCTCTTAGTTGATATTGTGCACTATATCAGTTCAATTTGAACTTGTGAGTCAATTATAATTTTTATTTGATAATTTAATTGATTTATTTTATAAATTATTGTGTGTATATGTGTAAAAATATATATATGTATACATTCATGAAAAATAAGTATTGGAATTATCAAAATGATAACTATAAGTCTATTGACCTGAACGTCTAGGGTTCTTAGGTCATGTTTGATTCACAAAATTAATAGTGAAGTATTAATAATCCTATTAAATTAGTGTGGTATTCATTATTCAATTGGATTAATATTCATTGGATTAATAATCCCACCCCTATCCCATTACTAATAATCTTACAAATTTGTTGGATTAATTATCCATTAGATTAATTATCCTAAACCAAAATGTTAAAACAAACATAGGATAATTAGGCCCACGAATTAATAATCTCAATCTCATATTCTAATCCACCCAATCAAACATGCTCTCAGAGCATATGATAGAAGTTTCTCTACTAATAAGTGCCTTAAGGGACACACACACACAAAAAAAAAAGGGTAAATTACACTCACAAAGTTAGTCTTTTATTTTTGACATAAATACATTGATCTCTCTTAAAGTTTAATTCACATAACACTTGTGCTATTTTTTATTAGTAATTTGTTACTCGTATAAATGAAGAAAATAATAGGGGTTTTTTTTTAAGGTCCCTGGTATTATGATTTTATAGCATAAAGGATACTCAATATTTTTATAATGTCTAAGGTCTCTCAACATCAATCCAGAGAAAATTCGATCCAGAGAAAATTCAACCAGAGAAAATTCAATCCAGTGAAATTCTTTAGTCTAAACTCAGAGAAAATTCAATTTAATCCAGAGAAATTCTCTGGTCCAAGCCAGAGAAAATTCAAGAATTTTTGTAGTGTGCAAATAGAAGCTCTCAAACTTGAGCTTGCTTCTAACTGGTTTTTCAAGAGCTTGTTCTCTAACCTAAACAAGGTGAGATCCTGCTGATGCTCCAAATGTTGCTTGATTTGCAATACTGGGCTCGACTTGCCAAGGCTCATCAACTGTAATAGGTGCATAGCTATGCAGCATTAACTGTTGTGTTGTGATGCTTTTTAGCTTTCTAGATTGATAATTTTCTTTGGAGTATTTGGCAATGGAACTGAATTTTCTCTGGGTTGAAAATTTTCTCTGGATTGAGAATTTCTCTGGTAATTTAGCTCACAAAACGTTTATTTCGATTATTTTGTTGTTTCCATTCCCCCCCTCAAAGAAATCAACGTACCTTATGTTATCTACGTTCACCATCACGTCAACCCACTTCTCTCAAACAATCACTTTGTAATTCAATTGAATCACCCCCTCAAGCTGGTGATAGTTCAAAGAGAACCACCATCGCTCATCAGAAGGAGGATTGGTCGATTTCTCAACAGCCATGGCAATCACAGGACAATAAAGTTGAACTTTCCACAACCCAACATTTGAAACTCCGTACGAAAACAGAGGCGATGGAGTTTTGATGTTATGATTGAGCATAGCTTGAAGCTCCACAATCCAATTCGTGATTGCAAGATTTACCGATCTCATCCATTGCTCTTCCAAACTCGACCCCACGAGTCTCGCCAATAGCTTCGTCATCTCTCTCGATCATGGACACGCGAGTTGATTCTTCAGAATGTTAAGACTTTCCAACCGGAGATCTGCGGGAGCTTCGTAGATGCAAATCAGGAAAGTTAGAATCAGAAACAAGACATTGAAGATGTCTTTGAAGTTGTTCGGAACGGTTCGCATTCTCATCGCCAACCTGTTCCCTCCCAATTATCGAACCGTAAACGATTCTACCACCCGCTTCGTCGCTCTCCAGGTCCGCCGCACTTCCGTCTCTCTGTGTGTGCGTGTATCTGGATAGGTCTGGGAATAGAGAAGTTTAGAGAGAGAGAGAGAGATGAGTTTTGATTTGGTAAGGTCAAATTTCTCTGTGATATGTTTAGGGACCTTAGACATCAAAAAATAATTTTATGGATCTCTTCCATTACGAAAAGTGGAAGAGGGACCCTAGACTAATTTTCCCAAAATAATACTATCATCTATTTTCTACTAAAATATATATTTATCTTCCAGACTCATTTCACTAATTGCATAACATTTTGCACTTAATTTAAAAAAAAAAATTTGTAACCTTTTTACTATTTTCAAAATAATTTTTATATAAATTTAAATATTGAACAATGATTGAGATACACTAGTTAGCATTTACTTATTTTGGAACATGTCCAATGATTTAATATGATTTTTTCAATAATAATCTACAAATAATAACCTACAAAATGAATTACTCAAAAAATAATATACATTATTTTGAAAAATATTATACATAAACTAATTTTTCATTAAATTTTCTAACACTCGGCACAAAAAATAATGAGCTCCACATGTATGTGTTTGTGTCTAGTAAATAATTTTTTTTTAACAAAAATTCAATTTGAATATAAAATTACTTTATAATTTAAGATAATAATTGAGTATTCTCCAAATATTATGTGACATGTCTACATAATGTTTCAAATCAATGGTGTTACAATATTTTTTATACAATGTAACATGATATTATGGAATTATTTAAAATTCAGAAGAAGATTTCTTCCAATCTCCATCTAGCAGTTAATTAAAAATTTGCAACTAGTGTAAAATTAACAGTTAAATTGTAATATTTAGATCTACTGCTAAATAATGACAAGATAAAAAAGGTATTATAGAAAATTCAAATTTGTTTGTTTGGACGGAAAATATTTTTTTAAATGTATTTTTTGGTGTTTGTTACAATGAGAAAACGAAAATCAATAGAAAACATGTTTTATGGTAAATAGAAAACAAACCTATTTGGATAGAAAATATTTTTCTATTTTTAAAAAGCATAAAATATTTTTCGTACTAAATTTTTACCAATATCATCACACCACGACTACTGCTATTATCATCATCAATATCACTTTCACATCTACCTCAACCTTTATTCCACTATCACCATTAAATATAAAAAATATTTTTTTAAAAAAATTCTATAAAATATATTTTTTATTAAAAAATATTTTCCACCCAAAGCAATGAGCCGCTAAATTTCTCAATTACTAGAGAGAGGAAGACAGGAGGGATAAGTGACTGGGATGGCTGCTGCGCATGGTGCACAACATTAACTGTTACGCATCTTATTAAGTCCAACTCAAAGCCCAATTCAATAATTTAAATTGTTTACATTTAGAAGATATTGAATAGAATATACTTGTAAATCATGTCGATCAAATATCGTTATTTTTTGGATTAAATTTTTATTAATATCACCACACTATCACCACCACCACAAGAATCTCCACCACACCACCATTGCTACGGCCACTGCTACTATCATCGTCACTATCACTTCTGTTTTTTGTGAGAGAAGAGTTTAATGATTATGGGTTGGATGTGATGTTTTGTTTGTTATGGCTAAAATAGCCTATTTTGTCTTTTGTGGCTATTTTAGCCCCAACCCAACTTGCCAAACACCACCTTAAATTGTTTACATTTAGAAGATATTGAATAGAATATACTTGTAAATCATGTCAATCAAATATCGTTATTTTTTGGATTAAATTTTTATTAATATCACCACACTACCACCACCACCACAAGAATCTCCACCACACCACCATTGCTACGGCCACTGCTACTATCATCGTCACTATCACTTCTGCCCATCACCGTATCACCATACTAATACCTCTACCTCCACATTCGTTCCACCATTACTATCACCCTTAAATATAAAAAGTAATTTTTTATTAAAAAATATTTTCCACCCAAAGAAAAGAACTGCTAAAATTTTCAATTATTAGAGAGAGAGAGGAGAGGGGATAAGTGATTGGGGGTGGTTACTGCGCATAGTGTACGGTAGTAACTGTTATACATCTTATTAAGCCTATTTCAGGTCCTAATTCAATAATCTAAATCGTTCATATTTTAAAAGATATCAAGTAGAATATACTTGGAAAAAAATCATATCGATTAGATATCGTTAGTACTTTCATCAAATTACATTTGCATTGTGTTTTATATTTCAAATTACATTTACAATTTTTTTTAAATACAAATATAATTTGATGAAAAAATTAACGTTATTCCATTGACATAATTTTTACAAATATATTATATTTAATATTTTTTAAAATATAAATAATTTAAATTATCAAATTAAATGATAAGATGAACCCAATAAGGTGTGCAGTAGCAAACCCCAAACTCGGTAAATGAGGGGAAGCATAGTGGAATTAAATAAGAAAGGAACAGGCCGACAAAAGAGACGGAGGTTCCAAGATTTGGATTTTGGGAAGTCCTAATCTAACTGCAACTTGAAATATACACACATTAACATAATACAATGGGACAATATAATGTTATAATACCAACAAAATCATTAAAAGTTGCAGCCGAAGTTGCAAAAACCATATTCCCCTTCACAACCATCATCCTCCTCCTTTAGGAAACTGAGCCTCCGTTTGGGAAGTGGGTTGGCTTTTTGACTTTTTGATTTTTTTTGGCTATTTTAGCCTGGGCTAAAAAGTTTAGTTTGGGAAGGGTTTTTTGACTTTTTGGCTTTTTTGATTTTTTTTGTGAGAGAAGAGTGTAATGATTATGGGTTGGATGTGATGTTTTGTTTGTTGTGGCTAAAATAGCCTGTTTTGTCTTTTGTGGCTATTTTAGCCCCAACCCAACTTGCCAAACACCACCTCAGGATCCCCTCCTTATATTTTTTTTTTATATTTTTTATTTGTAAGTTTATTGGATTTACTTTTAAGTTTAATTTTGATAATTCAAACCATTCGTATTTTAAGATTTGTTCAATATATCATACCTGTAAAAAATAAAATTGATCGAATATCAGAAAGTATGTGTTCGGAAAACTTTTTATTAAATTTTTTTAAAAAATAGTTTTTAGTTCGAGTTTTTCGAACACATGTTTTTTGATATCCGATTAACTTGATTTTTTACAGATATGATATACTGAACAAATCTTAAAATATAAACAGTTCAGATTATCAAAATTAAGCCTAAAAATAGGCCTAATAAACTTATAAATAAAAAATACAAGGAAAAAATACAAAGAAGGAATCCTGATTCTAGGAAACTAGGAGTGCGTAGTGAGTGCTATGTTCTCAAAATCTGTTGTGTTCCCTTTGCTTGCTTTGGGTCTCTCGCCCCCATCCTCCCCTTGGATTGTTTCTATCACAAAAATACCAATCATCATCCATGCTCTACTCTAAAATAAGAAAAATGCTTGGGAGCACTAATTAGTGCTCCCACTAATTATGTGGCAGTAGGTCCCGCCATTAATGATGTGATGTTTTGGTTTTGAAGTTGTATTTTTTTTATGAGTTATGCTAGGGATCCCAAACAAATTACCAAATAAATTACCAAACCTAATAAGAAAAATGCTTGGGAGCACTAATTAGTGCTCCCACTAATTAGGTGACAGTGAGTCCCGTCATTAATGATGTGATATTTTGGTCTTGAAGTTGTATTTTTTTTATTTTTTTAATGCATTAGTGCTATTAGTGGTGATGTTTTTAGTGGGATGAATCATTGTTGCTAAAATAATTAGTAATATTACAAATTAAAAATTATCTATTCAGAATTTATTTAAAAATAATAATTTAAATTTATTTTACTCATACATTTCATATTTTATCAAATTAATCTCTACAATACATATTCAATTAGAATAAATTCTGGAGTCTTAATACTGAGATCAGAAATTTTTTCTAAATTTATACTGAAGATTGTTTTGATAATAGATTATTTTAATAATTTTTTAAAATTTTAAATTTTTAATTAACATATAAGATAAAAAAAAATTAATATATTTGAAATAATTCTGTTAAATTTTTATAAAAAAACATATAAAGAATAAAGAGACAAAAAGATATAATTCCTTTAATATTTTTTTTTTATATAGTTCTTTTGGCTTTTTAATCTTTTTTTGACGTCTTATCTATTATCCAAACTTCTCAGATTTATTTATCTGTTTTGTTGCCTGCAAATTCATTTCTCCAACAAAAGGAGAAAAAGGTATGCTCCCTCCTGCTTAGGGTATTCCCAATGAAATCCAAAATACACGAGGCAAAATGCTAACAAGTTTAATTATGTTTGGATTCCGAATGACACCTCTCATACTACATTAATAAATTAAATTGGGAGAACTATTGTAAATGTTTCACAAAAATTTCTTAAAAAATTAGTAACTTACCTTCTATTTGTTTGTGTAGCAATACTCGTTATGATGAATCTTACAAAAGAATTATAAAAAATAGTCACTATGTTTATTTTCAGTTTTTTAAAAACTTTTTTAAAAAATTGTACATTCTTGTTTTCTGTATTTTTTTGTTTTTATTGAATTTTTTTAATATTTTAAGTAATTTTTTTTTTTAATTTTTAGACATACCTAATATAAATATACTTAAAAAGTATAATTTTTGTGAAAAATCTTTAAAAAATTAGCTAAATACCAAAAATATGAAAAAAAAATACAAAAATTTAATATATTTTTCATATGTTTGTGTACCTATTAATTTTTTAAAATATTTTTTTCACAAATATTTTAATTTTTAGATGCAACTAAAAATTTTTTTTAAAAAAATGCTTAAAATTTTAAAAATATTCACTAAAAATAAAAAAAACACAAAAAATAAAAAACTTAATTTTCAAAAAACTAAAACTAAACACACTATTCAATTCAACACATATTACCATGGCTAACCTATGGTATCACTACTTAATAATATGTTGTCACATAATTATGATATATATATATATATACTAGCGGTTGACATATCCGATGTTTAGACAATTTAAATAAATAAAAATGAAATAGAATACTTATCATATACATTGTGTTTGATTCAAGTGATAAAAATCTTTTTCATTATATTACTTGTCCATAGTTTGTGTCTCATGCTCATTATTTGTCTAATAAATTTTTTTTATTGACAAAATGGGCCGTTGGTATTAAAGTGGAGGATACCCTCACCAACTAAGGTATTTCCTTTAATAATATAGATGGGTGTTAAATTATGTAATTATATCTTAAAAGTGAGATTTTTTTTTATATATAATTTTATTTGATGATAAAAATACAGTACTAGTAGTTAACCCGTACGATGCACGGGTTGATTTTTTAATTAATATTTTATAAAATTAAATTAAATTATTTATATATCTATATATAAATTATTTTTAGAAATATGTTGTCATGTATGCATTACAAAAGAATAATATATATCTATGTATACATATATATAGAACTATTTTAAAAACATAGTACGAAATAGGCAAGGCAATTTTCGTTGTGTTAAATTATGAAAGTGTATATATATATATGTGATACTTTTGTACTTAATTACAACATAATAAAATAAATACTCATTTTAATATTAAAAATAATAATTAAATTGATGAAAAAAAGTCATTTAGAATTAAAGAATGATTCTAATTATTCATTTTGATAATATTAACCTTATCGTTCTATAAAAGTGTTATTTAAACAAATATATTTTCTAATTTTATTTCAATTATTTATGTGTATTTTAATAATCTCAGCCCTATCGTGTTAGAAAAACGTAACTGAAATAAATATATAATGATTTTATATGATATTAAATTATAATAGTTAAATTGAAAAGAAAAATAGTAACATGCAATTAAAAGTGATATTTCACATTAATAATAATAGTTAAATTGAAAAAAAAAATATAGTAACATACAATTAAAAGTGATTTTGTTTATTTATTTATTTTATTCAGTTGGAAATAAAAAAATTAAAAAAAAAGTAGGAATGGAAGTTATAAAAATATTTATTTTAAAAAATTAAATATAAGTGGTTAGATTAAGAAAAAATAGATAAATTAATTATGTTGAGTTTTGATTTTTCTTTAATATCTATTTTTAAACTACTTATTAGTAAAGTGCAATTTAAATTATATACATGTAAAATTAGTATTTCTTAAATAGAGTCCATATAAAATTGATTATTATAATTGAAATTGAGTTTGTGTAGAACTTTCACTACAACAAAACGCACATTTGGCGACCAAAATTGACTACTAAAAAAAATTTAGTCACCAAAAGTTGTGGAATTGGCAACCAAAAATTTTTTTAGTCGGCAAAAGTATAATATTTAGATACTAATTTCTTTTAGTCAAGGTATATTCATTATTGACGACTAAAAAAAAATTTAGTAGCTAAAAATAAAAGAATTGGCGACAAAAAACTATTTTGGTCGCGTATGTTGAGTTTTGGCTACTAGAACAATTTTGTCGCCAAATGTAAAATAAAAAATTATTTTTTATCTTTGGCGACCAAAAGTTTGGTAGCCAAAAACATATTTTTAGCTACAAAAAAATATTTTAGTTGCCGTATATTGAGTTTTGGCTACTAAAACTATTTAGTCGCTGAATGGAAAATAAAAAATTACTTTTTATCTTTTTTGGTTGCCAAAAACTTACTTTTAGTGACAAAAAATATTTTAGTCGCCAAAAAATTAAAATTTTTGGAGGGAGACAAATCAAATGTTGGAGGGATTTATAAAATAAATTGGTGACTAAAAATATTTAGTCGCTAATGGTGTTATATATATATATATATATATTTGGTTTCCAAACCCAAACCAGCGCCTCTGTCTCTCTCTTTTCAGCGTCTCTCTCTCTCTCTCTCTCTCTCTCTCTCTCTCTCTCTTTCTCTCTCCCTCCGCCTCTCTCTCTCTCCACTGCTCATTTTCCCTTCCTTGCGATCACCGACAACTGGAGCACCGATTCACCTCATTGTTGGTCACCGTCTCCTGAGATCCTCTCTCTCCCTCTCGGCTCTGTTTTTCTGTCTCTCTTTCACTATTCACTCACAAAAACCCACAAAGCTTCACACACACACACACACACACACACACATGGGTTCTTCAAATAGTCAGAATGTAGGATTTCTAATGTATACTACTCTATTGGGTCATTCACTTTTTGCTCTAATTCTAGCTTCCCATTAATGGGTTCCATCAATTATTTTGGTTTTCTATTTCTCTTCTTCTACTTTGAGTTCACTTTGTTTCTTTAGCCCCCCGTGAATTGTTGGTTTGGGAAGTTGTTATGGCTTTTCCATTTAGAGGTTTTTGGAATGACTTCTTTGATGTGTAGAATATGTATAAAAACTCCGAATTGGGGATAATTGTGTTGGTTTGAATCCTCCCCCAACTCTAACTCCTCATTCAGGTGAGACACGCTTAATCAACCTTCTCTCTGTGTGTACATACATTATGTCTATACAAGAACCTTTCGATTGATTATGATGATTTTGTTGTATGTTCTGAACTCTAGGTTAAGTAAAACTTTTTAATCTATGAATTCTTTGAATGCTTTGTATAGTTTGTTTTACAGAGTGAACTAGCGGTGGCTGTAATCTAAAGTTTGCAATTTTAGTTTGTAATCTAAAATTTGAATGCTTTAGTTTGTAATCTGAAGTTTGCAATTTTATTTCTAAATTTTTCAATAATTTGATAAATGAAGAAGTTGGGTTGAATTTGATAATGGGTGGTAGTTATTTTCTGAAGAAGTTAACAATATGGGCATTTCTGACCCTCCCCCCCAAAAAGAATGTAGAAAGCTTCAAATCTTTCTGAGTTGTGTGCTTTGTATAGTAACCAATTTTCTGTGTCATTGCAATTAGATGAATCGTAAAGGTTTCAGCTTAACACTATTTACAATAAAGCTACGAAGTGATGATGCAACGAGGGTTGAGATTTTAGTTGTCAGATTCAAACTTGCATCATTTTACCAGGTCACTTAATTTGTTTTTAAATAGTAACATAAGGTGGAATGTGAAGATTTAAATTCTGTTGGTGGTGTTATAATAATTATGGCAATGCTTCTCTAGTCTATTATACGTGGTCAAATTGTTTCATTTAAAGGGATGAATTGATTAATTCTCTCCATTTTATTGGCAACTTCAAAGATCGTTCTCTTATCATTTCAAAATTTGAGCAATTTAATAGAAGGCTCACTATCACTATACAACCCATGTCTTTTTTAAATATCATAATAATTTAATTATAATTATATATATATGAAAAATAAGTATTTCGTCCATATAAAATTAATTATTATAATTAAAATTAAGTTTGTATAGAATTTTATATATACACGAAAAAGATATGCTAATGTAATTTTTTTTTTTTAAATGAACTTTTAAAATAAACTACCTAAACAAAAGAAAAACACTATATATATATATATATATATATAATATGATTACCACTCTACTGAATTTTTACACGAAAAATCACAGCTTCCAGCACCCATGTATCTTGAACCATCTTTGTTTTCAAATAATATTTCTAAACAAACAAAGTCTTACATTAGATTAGAAGACCAACTCTTCTCGGCCTTGTTTGGGAAATTGATTATTTTAATAAGTGATTTTAATTTTTGACTATTTTAATATGTTAAAATATTTGTTTATATTTAGGAAGATGGTTGAATTTTTTATTTTTTTTTAAATAATTGGATGTGAGATTTGTGAAAGAAAAAATAAAATGATTACGAATTTGATGTGACATATGATTTTATTAATTATTTTAACTTATTTTATCTTTTTATGAATTTTTGTTAAAAAAAAATTAATTTTTGGCTTCCCAAACATGAACATGTGTAAATTCTTATGTTATGTATTATTATTATGTTTGGGTTTTAAATTTATGGATAAAAAAATTAAATAAGAAGGGAAAATTAGAAGAAAAAAAAATCTATTCATATAGGTTTTCTTCTTCTTTTTTTTTTTTCATCCATAATTATTATTTTTATTTATTTATTATTTGACACATATCTAAAGATCCAAACACAAACACATCCTTTGTTTTTTTGCAAAGCTTTAGGTGAGACCCCGCCCACAGCTTTGGTGGTTCAGTGGTTAAGCCCCAAAACAATTAAAATTGGGCCCCAGCCCGGCCCCTGACCAAATTTCTAATAGGTTCTTTTAGCCAGGCTTTGATTTATTTGGAAGTAGGTGAAGATCAGACCAAAAAATAAAAATAAATAAATAAAGTTTGTGAAAATATTTTACCCCACATATCATACCTGTATGGACCAAAATAATCATACATATATATATAAGTAATATTTTTCTCTGGTTTAATTGACACATTTTAAAAGCTTATTTAAAAAAAATAATACTATCAACATGTCTTTTCAATTTACATATAAAGTTCTATACAATTCAATTTTAATTATAATACCCAATTTTATACAGATGCTATTTAAGAAATACTTATTTTTTTATATGAGATATAGAAATAAATAAATAAATAAGACATAATGTGCTTAATTATGTGCATCGCACTGATTAAATTAAATTAATTTTCTTTTATATTTTATATTTTTTTATCTATCTTATTGATGTCTTAATATTAATTATATTTAATTATATATATATATATATGTATATATAAAAATAATGTTTACCCTCAAAATTTATCTCCTTTATGTGGCAGATCTCTCTTCTATTAATTTTTTTAAAAGGTGTCATATTATATACCTTTATACTTAATTGTTTCTAAAATCTAATATTTAAAAGATTTCTACTTAATCTAAAATACCTATAAATAAAATTTAAAATAATTATATGCACTGAAAAATGCTTTACAAATCAATTGTCTTCTATTTTTTTCACTTTTATTCAATTATTCAATTTTTGTATTAAAATTAAATATATTTCTTTCTTCTTTTTTTTGGTCTATCTTATTTATTTTTTATTATTAATTTATATGGGGTTTCCTATTTAACACGAAGTTGTTTATTAGGAAAAATTTATATTTAATTTCAACTTTATATACATATATAATATGTATAAACAATTTCAAAATAGATATTAAAGAAAAATCAATACTCAACATAATTAATCTATCTTTTTTTTTTCTTAATCTAACCACAACGTGCTTATGTTTAGTTTTTAAATTTTTTTTTTCATTCCTATTTTTTTTGTAATTATTTCCAATTGAATAAATAAATAAATAAACCATTAGAATCACTTTTAATTGTATGTTACTATTTTTCTTTCCAATTTAACTATTATTATTAATGTCAAATTGAGTGCTTATTTTACCATGTTAAAATTTGGTATCATATAAAAACTATTCTATATTTATTTCAATTACACGTTTATAGCACGATAGAGTTAAAATTATAAAAATGCACATAAATAATTGAAATAAGATTACTATATATATTTGTTTAAATGACACTTTTATAGAATGATAAGGTTAAGATTATCAAAATAAATAATGAAAATCATTCTTTAATTTTAAATAACTTTTTTTCTCCAATTTAATCATTATTTTTAATATTAAAATAAATATTTATTTTATTATATTGAAATTAAGTACAAAAGTATCATATATATATATATATATATATTTAAACTACACTTTCATAGTTTAACAAAACGAAAATCGTAATATGTTTTGTTAAATAGTTCTGTTATATGTATAAATCGATATATACATAAATAATTCAATTAAAATTATTGTATATTTATTGATGCTATATTTTATATCATTATAAAATTAATATTATTTTTTTATAATGCACACATTGTTACATATTTCCAAAAATAATTTATATATAAATTTATATAAATAATGTAATTTAATTTGATAAAATATTACTCAAAAAAAAAAAATTTACATGGTCAAGTACTAGTAATGTTTTAATAATAATATTTATTGCGCTAACAACGTTATAATAATGAGGCTCATTAAATTAGCGTAATTATAAAAACATATGACGATAAATAAATATAATAATCCTAAGAGAATGGTTTCTATCCAGTCTCAAATCGGACAGGTGGGTACTGTTGAGCTGGTGAGAGCCCATCACGGGTCCTGTTTTGATAATCTAAACCGTTTAATGTTTAGAACTCGTCGAGTACTATATATGTGTAAAAACTCACGTTGATTGGATATCGATAGCTATTTTATCGGATCATATTTCTGTCAACCATTTATTTTTTCACTATCTATTTTTTTATGCAAAACTGATTTAATTACATAATTATTGACATCCGATCAACGTGATTTTTTACAAGCATATAGTATTCGACAAGTTCTATACATTGAATTGTTCGAATTATCAAAACGGGATCCATGATGGACCGCCGCGAGCCCAATAGTACCCTCCAGTCCGATCTAGAACTGGAGGGAAGCTAGACCCTAATCCTTATACTATTCATACCAAAAATATGTATTTGGTAGGCCTAGCCTTCATTTGGCATAAGTTAAAATGGGGTTTTGTGGCTAAAATAGTCATAAAAAGATAAAATAAATTTTTTAGACCAATAAAATGAAATATCACGTTCAAATCATAATCATTTCATTTTTTTCTTACGAAAGTTTAAAAATCAAAAAGGCTATCACAAATAAGGATTTTTAACCACAGGCTAAAATAGTTAAAAAAATTAAAAAATTAACCCACATCTCAAATGAACCCTGAATAAGGTTAGGTTAGATTTGTTTCTTTCAAAGTAGTGATCTTAATTTGTGAGAGTGTTTGGATTTGGTTGATTTATTCTAGGATTGATTTCATTTTTTAAGATTTATTGAATAGAATATTCGTACAAAAAATTAAGATGATCAAACATCGATAACTATAAGTTTGAATCGCATTTATATTATAAAAATTGAATAATTATTTTTTAAATTATATTTGTCTTTTCTTTTTTTAGACAGATATAATTTAAACATATAACTATTAATATTCGATTATTTTAAATTTTTATATAAATATTTTACTAAATAAATTTTAAAAAATAAACATCTTAAATTATCAAAATTAATCAAAAAATAAACCTACCAAATTCAAATACTTCATCAAATTTAAATGACAACATGGCAAAGCCAAATCCGATTTTGTTTGTGTTTGTGGGCTTTTTAGGCTTTCTTCGACGTTTACATTTCCTTTAAAAAAAAATATAAAAAAAACCTTTTACTTTTCGTCCCCTTGGGATTATCATTCTTTTACTTTTTGGGGAACGACAGCAGAGTGCTAGTCGAAGGGAGAAAAAAAAATCACAAATTATAAATATATTTTTTTAAGGATCCGTTTGGGAAGATAGTTTGTGGTTAAAATTGTCACAAAAAATAAAATAGATTATTTTAGTCACAATAAACAAAACATCACATTCAACTCATAATCATTACACTCTTCCCTCACAAAAAAAGTTAAAAAAACTAAAAAGTCAAAAAATCATTCCCAAACCAAGTATTTTAGCCCAGGCTAAAATACCAAAAAAAAAGTCAAAAAACCAAAAAATCAACCCACTTCTCAAACCAACCCTAAAGTGAGCGTGACTTCTCTTTACTCTCAGATCGGATTAAATTATGTTATTAGATTCATGAAAGTTTATTATGAGTCTTATTTTAATAATATAAATCGTTTAATGTGTAAAACTCGTCGAGTACTATATATCTGTAAAAACTTGCGTTGATCGGATATTAATAACTATTTTATCAGTTTAGATTTCTATTGACCGTTTATTTTTTCACCATCTATTTTTTATGCAAAACTGATTTGATCACGTAACTATCGATATCCGATCAACGTGATGTTTTACAAATATATAGTACTTGACGATTTTTACACATTGAGTGGCTTGGATTATTAAAACAGGATCCATGATAAGTCCTGTGGGTCTAACAGCACCCTCCAGTCTGATCTAAGACCGGAGGAAAGGTAGACCCTAATCCTAATACTATTCATACCAAAAATATGTATTTGGTAGGCCTAGCCTTCGTTTGGTATAAGTTTAAATGAATTTTTTTAGTTAAAATAGTCACAAAAAGATAAAATATACTTTTTAATCTAATAAAATAAAACGTCACATCCAAATCATAATCATTTCATTTTTTTCTCACCAAAATCAAAAAAATAAAAAAGTCTATCACAAACGAGACTTTTTAACCACAGAGTAAAATAGTCAAAAAAATAAAAAACCAACTCACATCTCAAACGAACCCTGAATAAGGCTAAGTAAGATTTGTTTCTTTCAAAGCAGTGATCTTAATTTGTGAGAGCGTTCGGATTGGGTTGATTTATTCTGAGATTGATTTTAGTAATCTGAGTCGTTCACTTTTTAAGATTTATTGAATAAAATATTCATACAAAAAATTAAGATGATCAGATATCGATAACTATATGTTTAAATCGCATTTATATTATAAAAATTGAATAATTATTTTTAAAATTATATTTATCTTCTATTTTTTTTAAAATAAATATGATTCAAATATATAACTATTGATATTCGATCATTTTAATTTTTTATATAAATTTTTACTGAACAAATCTTAAAAAATAAATGTCCTAAATTATCAAAATTAATCTAAAAATAAACCTACCAAATTCAAATCCTTCGTCAAATTGAAATAAATGACAACATGGGAAAACCAAATCCGATTTTGTTTGTGTTTGTGGGCTTTTAGGCTTTCTTCAACGTTTACTTTTTCTTTAAAAAAACATATAAAAAAAAACCTTTTACTTTTTGTCTCATTGGGATTATCATTCTTTTACTTTTGAATAAATTACATTGACAACCTTGAGGTTTAGGTTTATTACAGTTTTCCTCTTATCTTTTAAAAAATACATCTCCTTCTTAAGGTTTAAAATTTCATTACAGATTTCCTTTCTCAATAATTTAATTTTTTAAATACCAATTTTGTCCTCATTGGGTAAATTACATTGACACCCCTCACATTTTAGAAATTACAATCCCCTCCCTACGGTTTAAAGTAGCATTATCAATTGCCCCATCAATTAGTATTAGTTGGAAAAAAAATTAATTGAAAAAAAAATTAATTAGAAAAAAATTAATTGAAAATAAAAAATTGTTAGTAAAATTTTTAATTTTTGTTTAAAAACCAACATAAACTCATTTTTTGAATTTATATTTTTTCCTCAAATTTACAAACTGAGACAACCATTTATAAATCAAAAAATTATCAAACAAGTTTTGATGACAAATTTTTAAATTTTTATAAATATAAATTGAAAACTAAAAACGAAATGGCTATCAAACAGGCCTCAGATTGTGAAAATGTCGTAAAATTAACAAATAATTAAATAAGTTACCAACGTAAGAAATGACTTATCAAAAGATTCTTAGGTTATGTATGGTTTGATTTTTAGAATTTTTTTAAAAAAAATTAAAAATTAATTTGGTTAAGAAATAAAAAACAAAAAAATAATTATCATTTAAGGGCAAAAAATAATTATCATTTTAACTTTTGAGTAGGTTATATATATACGTATGACTGTTTTAATTTAATTTGTAAAAAATTATTTCTAACCACTCGAAAGATAAAAATGATATAAAAATGATAATTATTTTTTATTTTTTATTTCTTAACCAAATTAATTTTTAATGTTTAAAATTTTTTTCTAAAAATCAAACCATACATAGCCTGAGAATCATTTTAATAGTCATTTATTACGTTGGTAACTTATTTAATTATTTGTTAATTTTATAATATTTTTACCATCTGAAGCATGTTTGATAACCATTTCGTTTTTAATTTTTAATTTATATTCACAAAAATTTTAAAAACTAACATAAAAACTTGTTTGATAATTTTTTTGGTTTATAAATGATTGTCTCAGTTTATAAATTTGCGGAAAAAACGTAAATTCAAAAAATAAGATTACGTTGGCTTTTAAAAAGAAATTTAAAAATTTTTACTAACAAATTTTTTTTTTCAATTAATTTTTTTTCTAATTATTTTTTTTTCAATGAATTTTTTTCCCAACTAATATTAACCGAGGGAGCAATTGATAATGTTAGATTAAACCTTAAGGAGGGGATTGTAATTTCTAAAATGTGAGGGGTGTCAATATAATTACCCAATGAGGGCAAAATTGGTATTTAAAAAAATTAAATTGCTGAGGGGGAATCTGTAATAAAACTTTAAACCTTAGGAGGAAATGTAATTTTCAAAAGATAAAGGGAAGAACTATAATAAACTTAAACCTTAAGGGATGTCAGTATAATTTACCCTTTACTTTTTTGGGGAACAACAGTAGAGTGGCAGTGGAAGGAAGAAAAAAAAAAAAAAAAAACATAATTAAAAATATTTTTTTTTGAGAGTTACTTAAAGAGCCTGACTTCTCTTTGGCTTCAGATTGAATTAAACGATACTATTAGGTTTGTATGGGTCCATTACGGGACATTATTCTCTCACAAAAAAACTCAAAAAAGCCAAAAAGCCAAAAAGCCCTTCCCAAACCAAGCTTTTAT
>NW_021024828.1:395969-406288 GCF_004153795.1 Camellia sinensis
GTGGGAGCAGGGGCCAGGAGCTCTCTAGTCCTCCATGCTGTGCGGCTATCATTCAGCGGTGCGCCTCGAACCGGGAATGCGGCAAGATACTCCATCCCCTCTGGTGGGCAAGTCTGATCATGACCAAACTGGCACTGGAACCGGAACGGAAAGTAGAACACACAGTGAGTCAGACCAATCAACTAGATCCTGGTCTGTCGGGACATGCTATAGCTCATTGCCGGGAGATTGAGCCAAGGACAGCACCAAGCAATGCGGTCCGCAGACAAATTGCACATCCAGTCGAACCACCATCCCTCATTAAGGGCATCGACTAGTCGTGTAACAACCCTCACTTCAACTTAGTCATACTTGCATACATTTATGTATGATCTTGTTTTGTTATGTGCATTTGCAAATCTTGTCTTTTTTACTTGGGTGTTTCTTGCATACTTTGTTCTTGCCTGGTGAGTTGCTGAGGTCATCTTAAGCCTAGACACCTTGGAACCTTTCTACACTTAGAACTATCTTGTAACCACTTCGGTTAACCTGCATCTTCACCCTGACATATTGGCCGAGATGTCATTATCTAGGCCGAGGTGTTCATCACCAAAGCCGAGATGTGTACTATCTAGGCCGAGATGTTACCTTTGCACCTAAGTGACCTTGTCCTGGAGTGGTATGACCTAGACCGAGGTGTGGCACATCTAGGCCCACAGCTTAGTCAAGTGTTGTCCATCCTAGCCGAGGTCATTGTCACCTTAGTTGTCGAAGCTTTGTCCTTAGCTGATGTCATCACTCACCGGAGTGCCTTACCGAGTAGCTTGTTAGATACACTTTGTCATGGTCTTGTCTTGTCAAGTCAGTCGCCTCTTTGAGTAGAGCTAATCAGCCGATGCCATGTGTCCCAGCAGACGGCTAAGTCAGTGGCTGTCGAGAAAACACATCATTTTGTATCAAATCTTGTCTTTTAGAGAGAGAGGCTCTAAGAAGGAGAAGGAGAAGTTTTGAGTAAGAGAGGGTGAACTTCCAAGCTTGATTGTTGGAGTTTGAACCCTTAGATTCAAGTTTTAAGGTTAGAATCTTAACCTCCTCTTGTTGATCTTATTGATCATCTAGCTGCATTGCACGATCAAACCTGTTCTGCACGTCGTGCATTGATTTAAAGTTGGTTTTAGAAAGAGAAAATGGTTTTCATGTGTTCTTGAAGAGAAGTCTTGTTTTGATCCGAAAGTTTGCATCTAGAACCATGTTTTTGTGTTTGTTTTCGTAAGATCTTCGAGTATGGGTACCCAGGTCCATGATTTCGGATTCTTAGCATGAGATCTCAGATTTTGTAATAGCAAGTTTTAATCTTCGCATTCATCTTCCCCATGTTCATGTTCTTCTTGTTCGTCACGTTCTTCAAGAGAGGAAAACCCAGATTTTTCCGACTCCATTTTCTTGACTGTGGCCATCGAGGCCACACCCCGGCAAGGAGGTGTGGGACCTCGGCCTAGACCTGGTGGTTGCCCAGCTTGTTTTCCAGTGATAAGAAACTGTGTTTTGATTTGATTTGACTTAGTTTTTGAAGAATGTCGAGGTCATTTGCATGCATGCAAGACTTGTTTTGAGAAGTGCATTCAATAGACTTTGCCATGTGTTTGTAGGGCTGGGACTTGCCTTGACCCCGACGTTTGAAGAACTATGTGAGTGGCATTTTTAATAAATCTATGTTATCAATGTTTTGATAAGCTTTACTTTGCTTTGTTTTGAAAAGTATTTGTTAAGCATGAATGATTGTCCATATTTTGTATACCAAGCATTATCTTGTTTTGATGACCTTCTCGGAGAGTCCTTTGTGCCAAGGGACTATAATGCAATGGCACTTCTTGTTTTGGAAGTCCCTTGTGCTGAAGGACTCTAAACTTTCGCAGCACATCTTGTTTTGAAAGTCCCTCGTGCTGGAGGACTCTAAACTTTCGCAGTACTCTCGTGTTATGGGGCTACGGGCCTTCGCAACATAGGTCCTTTGTGCTAGAGGACTCTAAACTTTTGTAACACCCTTGTTGAGATATCTCCATTACTTTGTTTTGTTTTCCACTGACGGTTTACCACGTGGGTTCGTTTGTCTGGAATGTCATAATTTGTAATATACCGATGCTACTAAGCATCCCTCGAATCCTTGAAGATTTGTTAGATGGACGAGGTCCATCCCTTGTTATATAAAGTTTTGACATGTATTGTTTTGAAAGGACTTCGGCTATCATTCATGCAAACCCTTTATTAATTATAACATTCACTGAGTATCCAAGCTCACCCTCTCTATATATATATGTAGGTGATGAGTAAGAAGGCGGTGACGCCTAGATGTGATTCGCGAGTTCGTTTTGGATTTTTGTCATGTCGGCAATCTTGAAAATCGTGCTTCTCGACTTATAATATTTGTATTTTGCACATGTCGGCTTGAGAAGCCTTTTGATCAAGATGTGTGTTTTGTATATATGTTATGTCGGCAGTGAGGACGTCGGCAATCTGGAAGACTATGTTCCTTGACCTGTAGTTCATGCATTTTGTTTACGTCGGCTTGTGAAGCCCTTTTGTTAAAATGTAATATGTATTTTTGTACCTTACTTTAATTGTATTTAAGTTGTAAAGCTGCGTAAAGATGTATGCTATTCCATTTGACTTATGCACTGCTCTTATGGACCACTTGTATTGTAAATTATTGCTTCTGCACTTGTTAGCCCCATATGTAATACTCTGATCGTGTGTGAACTTTTGAAAGTTGGCCTTCGGTAATCTCGGATTACTGGCCATCACGGCACCATCCTACTAGGGGCGGTTTGGGGTCGTTACAAGTCGTTGTCGGAAGAAGTAGCCGCGAGCTGAGTAGGTTGGGCAAAAGTCCACAACCTGTAATTTATACATCAACCATACTTGGGGAGGGATGAAAAATGAGAGAATAAAGAATAGAGAGATGTACGATGAGAGAAAAGTGGGAAAAAGGGTTTTGTGAGAAAAACCGAGCCTGAGGGCCGAGTGATGTGAGCAATATATATGTGAGAAAGGGTGGGAAACATTACCTGCAGCAGTAGTGGAAAGCCGAAGCCCCGGAAGTTCAACTTTTCCGAGCCGTCTAAAGTAATAATCCAAGCTGCGAGATTTTCGACGAGAAACGCCTCCATTTTGGTGCAAAACTGAGGTGAAATGAATGAGCCACGGAGCTAGGACTTTTAAGAGGATAAGGCACTGTTCGGGGGACACGTGTCGAAAAACTGATGGTTGCTGAGCTAGGTGGTCGGCCGACCACCTTTTCTGGTAGGCCGACCACCCCCCTTGGTCTCCAAATGAGAAAACTGGTCGGCCAGGTCCCAAAGGTGGTCGGCCATGGAGGAAAACACCCCTTTGGTCTTTTCCTAACTTCTAGAAGTGAGTTCCTAGCATTTCCATGCATCGGGAATGTTAAAGATGCGAGTTTCCCTTTGTTTTGAATGCGTTCCGTCACCCAGATCATCCGAAATGCATTTGTTTATCAAAGTTGTTGTTAAGTTTTGCTTATTGAGTTGTTGTTTGTTGTTTTGTTTGTCGAGTTGTCAAGTTTATCGAGTTGTTAAGTTTTGTCGAGTTGTCGAGTTTTGTATATTGAGTTGTTACTCTCTGTTTAATCAACGTTGTTGTGTCTTGTTTATCGAGTTGTAAACTTGCTAAGGTTTTGTTGTTTCTTAGTAAGTTAAGTTATTTAGTTTCTTGTGTCGGTTCACTACCTGACTTGGCGAATTTTCGATGCTCAATTTTCATTCAAATCTCATTTTGTGTAAAATGATGCGATGCGATGCAAGAACATAAAATGTAACACTTTTTGAATAAAAGCTGTTTCATTCCATCATGCTTCCTTTGTTACAACGTTTTACAACAAGGGTACAAGTTTTACAGAAAATAAAACTGCCTAATAATGTGCAATGTGTTACAACTACTAGTAAAAAGGTAAATAAAGCAGGGAACTGCTGCATCAATGCTCTCAAGCACAGGAGTAAGAGGCCCTCTTCGTCCTCTTCTACGGAACAGCCTCAGCACCATCATCGCCATCTGAGTCAGAGCTGTCATCCTCGAGATCCTCCTCGGCCTCATCTCCAGAACCAAAACCGGAACCGGAACCGAAACCACCCTCTCTGTCAGCAGATGTCTCTAACTGGGGATGCGCAGGCTCCTCCTCCTCGCTGGACTCCTCCTCGATGATATGTGCTCTGCGCCCACCTCGTCTGCGAGACGACTCCCCTTTCCCAGCTCCTCGAGAAGGCCTAGATGGCCCAACTCCACGGGAAGGCCCAGATGGCCCGGCTTGTGGCCTGGTATGTAGCAGAGCCATCTGAAAAGAAAGAGTGCAATACATCAGCCAAAGTATGTATATCAGATGCAGATACAAGAAAACTACATGAAGTAGGTGCATGCAGATACAGTACATGAATGTGGTGTGTGTCAGGTGTGTTCTATACATAAAGTCAATCAATGCAGTAAGATGTTCAAGTTCAATATGTCATCAGAAGTATGATAAATGCGGAAAAATTAAAGAGTACCTAAAAACCAAGGATGGATAGCTGCGCCTCTCTCCACAAGACCATGCCCTCGAGCGAGGCCACTAATCCGAGCATCCCTTCCATGTACTCTCTGGGTGGCTGCAAATACAAGCTCCGATCATCAATGACTGAATGAATGCCTAAGTATCTGAGTGATAAATGAAAAGCAGTGGAGCCTACCGGTGGTGAGTCAGGGTCACTGACGTATAGATGATCAGGCATAAGAGGCTCTATCAGAATCGGGTAGGAGCTCCCGTATCGCCAACCCGCCAATTCGGTCAAAATGTCTGGCCATCCTGCATGATGATAAGTCGAGGGAATCGGGGGGACCAGTCCAGCCCCACCCCTAGATGTACCAGCCCTACTGGTCGAAGGAATGTCTCTATCTCGGGTGCGACTCGAGGATGGCATGCCAGTAGACCTCCTCGTGGGGGTACGGACACCTGCCAATGGAGGCATCAAATATGTATGATGGTAGGTCGCGTACTCCCCGTCCTCCAAGTGTAGCAATACATCGATGCCCAACCTGGCGTCAGTAACACCTTGGGGAGTGAGCCTATCGGCAGACCGCATATCGTCCGGGGGCGCTGAAGGGACACTCTGCTCGGGGTAACCCATAGTCTGGCGAAGGAAGCATTCCCCCAGGAACCAGGCCCTACCAACCGGACCCTCAAACAGGATCCTGTACCGAGAGGCAGCCCATCCTCCGGCAAGCTGAAATCGGAGGTCCCCACCCAAAGGCACCCAAGGCTGCCATGTAATCTGCAAATAACCAATGCATAAGCCGATTAGAAATCGTAGATGTGCAAAATAAATGAAAGGTGAAAACATGGAGAACTGAGAGTTCTGAATTACCTCTATCGGCCGCACCGTGTCGAAATACTGCCGTAGGTAGGGGAGAGTCTCTCGAGGTCTCGGCCGGTACTGGCCCTCAAACATGAACGAGTAGGGGATCATGAGGGGCGCCTCCACCTCGAGCTCTGGGGCTAGCGTCGGGAAGTACGCAAAAACCCATAACTGTGGAAAACAGGGCAAAAGCCATCAGAGTACAAAATGCTGAGTGCAGAATCCGAATACGGAATGCTGAGTGCGGAATGTGAGTACAGAATGTAAAGTGCGCCGTGCGTGCAATGTACAGATAATGAAAAGCAGAAATGTAAATCAAAGAGGGCAGAAGGTACCTCCCAGGCTCTCCAGTAGCCGCCCACTATGTTCCCCGTCCGCGAGGGGTCGCGCTCATATAGCAATAGAGGGTAGCCAAGCTGGCGCCACCCCAGTCATACTGACTGACCTGCGAGAGGTCTACCAGTGCACACAGTAGATATAGCCCAACGGTGTTCCCCCTATCAGTGAACAGAGTGGTCCCGAAGAGGAACATCAAAACCCTCGGGTATACTGTGCTACCTCCACAGGAGTCTCGGGCACCCTCCCCCTAAACTGTGTAGAAAACCAGGTATACCGGACTCGGCCTGAGGATTTGTCGACCGACGGGCAAGCTCCTAATAGATAAATCCAGGTGGCCTTCCGCTCACCCATATCCTCATTATATGGGATCGGCCAGCCTCCCATGTCGAGGCCCGTCAGAATCGCAAAATCAAACGGGGTCATACTCATGTCCCCGGTAGCAGAGAAATGGAAGGAGTTGGTGGTGTCCCACCATCTCTCTACAAGCGCACCCATCAACGTCCTACTGGCAGGATAGCGGGATATCCCTGTACAGAAAGGTCCAAACCCCGCCTGGTCAACCCACTCGCGGATAGCCTCCGAGAGCTCTGTGTACCACTCCCTCGCGACGATGGAGCCATACCCTCATGTGATATGAGAAGACACCTGCATTCATAATGAACACATGTATTCAGTTTCAGAATGAAATGAATAAGCTGCGTGCAAATGACATGTATAAGCTGTGTGCAAATCAAATCAGGTACAATGTTGTGAGCTGCGTACAATTGAAGTATACAAGCTGCGTGTTCAGAATAGAAGTGTTTGAGCTGTGTGTTCAGATTTCAAAATCAGTGGGCCGTGTGTTCACCACAAAGTTTGAGCCGTGTGTTCAGCGTCAAATATTTGGGCTGTGTGTTCAGATTTCAAAATCAGTGGGCTGTGTGTTCACCTCAAAGTTTGAGCCGTGTGTTCAACATCAAGTATTTGGGCTGTGTGTTCAATTTCAAAATTAGTGGGCCGTGTGTTCATCTCAAAGTTCGAGCTGTGTGTTCAAATTTCAAGATCAGTGGGCTGTGTGTTCACCTCAAAGTTTGAGCCGTGTGTTCAACATCAACTATTTGGGCTGTGTGTTCAGATTTCAAAATCAGTGGGCCGTGTGTTCATCTCAAAGTTCGAGCTGTGTGTTCAGAATAGAAGTGTTTGAGCTGTGTGTTCAGATTTCAAGATTTGAACCGTGTGTTCAACATCAAGTACCTGGGCTGTGTGTTCAGATTTCAAAAGCATTGGGCTACGTGTTCTACTCTCAACAAGTGTGTATTACGTGTTCACCTTCAATTTGGGCTGAGTGTTCGAAAATTCAGAGTTTAGGCTGCGTGTTCTGCTCTCAACAAGTGTGTGTTGTGCGTTCACAATCAATTTATGGGCTGTGTGTTCAGAAATTCAAGTGATTAAGCTGTGTGTTCAAAATGCAAACAGAATGCTGTGTAGCTAAAGTGTTCAAAACAAGCTATGTGCTAGAATGAGCAGATAAGCATGGCAAAAGCGTGGAATGCACGGAAAATGCAGACTACATTACACATGGTAGAAAGTGTAAAAGTGAACTACATACCTCCTGTGCCTGATAGGAGAGGTGAGACTCCGGCTTCCGCAATAAAAGATCCACCGGTGCTCGATCATCGAAATCAGTAAAATTATAGAAAACTGCCTGAGGGAGGACATGTGTCGGAGCGTCGTACCTCTCGGGAATAAATGGTCGAACCCTCGGAGGCATAGCCGTAATAGCTGGATCATCTCTGGCGCCTGGAGGACCTCCACCCTGAGGAAAGTGACCGGCCATTTCGAGATATCTGCAAAAAGGAGCAAAAATGAGCAAAATGAGCCAAAATTGGAAAAAGTCAACAAAAGTCAACTGCCGAGAAAATCTTCCAAATGTTGAGACAAACTTACCTCAAGTGGTGAAAATGAGAAAAGAAGCTCCGAAATCAAAAATTAATCGGTTCAAAGTGAAGAGAACTGAAAGTTTTCGCGAAACAACTTGGCGTGGGGCGTTGGAAAATGCGTATAGAGGGTAGATCTGAGAAAGAAAATGCTCTAGGAAGGGAGAGGGACTGATGTTATGAGAAAAGTTTTTGGCTTTGTCTATTTAAAGAAATGAGAGCAAAAAGACCAAACTGCCCCGGATTTGGGCTAGGTGGTCGGCCGACCACCTTTGCTGGTAGGCCGATCACCTCTCTCCCTCAAACCTGGTCGGTGGCCTCCCCCTGGGACCAAACCTGGTCGGTGGTGTTCCCAAGGTGGTCTCCAAGGTCTCTGAAAATTTTGGTGATGATTGGAGTCCCTGGAACCCGAGAAAGTACAAGGAAAGTGCACTTTTCGTCGCGAAATCCCTCCGCGGGAACTTCAACTCCAACTTTCGATGCGTGTCTCATCGTTACTCGTCAAAAAGCGAGGTGTATCCTTTTTTGAATATGTTGCGACCCCTCTGGGAGGTAAATCGGAGGTCGCGATTGAGTCGCCCTCGTCAAGAACTGGCACTTCTTTTGCTCATTATTTTGTGACAAACATGCATTCAGGTCTGCACTTATCTTGCATTGTTATGCACGTCACTTGCATTCTCATGCACACCACTCGCACTGTTGTGCACGTTTCACGGGTATTGTCATACCCTCATGCTTGACTTGCGTTGTCACGTGCGTTCCTTCTCGCATGGCGATGAACTCACCCATCGACACCACGTTTGTCTACATTCGATATAACGTTGAACATATGTTGCTAACTATGTTGTACTTGTTAAGTTTCCGTCTCTTGCGGGCACGATATTGTATGTACGGTTCATTTGAGGCTAGTGCGACCAGACAAGCCGCACAGGTATTGTATCTTCTCCGTGCGAGACGTGACGAGAATTGAATAATTCTCCGCATTCTTAACTGCATGAAATGTAGTTGTCGCTTTGCATTCTTGCTTAAAGTTGTTGCATCTATTGTGAATATGTGCGTCGCTACAGCTCGCTGCATTTGCGTGATCATGAGGTACCTTCGGCTTCTTGCTTTGTCAGTTGCATTTTGCCCCCTACCTGCGGGCACGCCTGCGGGCACGTCTCTGTTTATCTCGCCCGTTGTCTAAGTCTTCGGCCTTGTCAAAAATGGGTCGTCTCTGGGCTTTGACATTCACTCCCGTCAATTACGACTTTCGAGTTCTGTCAAACCAAGGGAACTGTAGACACCCCATTTTTGACCAACCTTAAGACTCAGACATCACCAACTGAGCGCTCGATGATGTTGCATATTGTGCTCGTTCTGAGGTTGCGGAGTCTCGGCTGCGAGCCTTGCCTCCGGACATCGGAGCTCTTTTGTGCTTTACCTCGATTTGCGAACCAGGTCCCGTTTTCTCTGTTTTCTCTTCCCGAAGGGAGGGAGAGGTCTCGTAGACCATCTCTCAGTGGCCGTAGGCTACGTTCCGTGGTCGTAGGCCATTTTTCCCGTTTGGAGCCTAGTTTCCGGTTTTCGGAGCCGTAGGCCATGTGCCTCGGTTCGGGACCGCTTAACTACCTCCGTTTGCTCCGATTTTTGGCACACACCTTGCTTCCTCCCTTTTGAGGGACACTGTGGCTCGAGAGACCACTTTCGTGGTCATACGCCACTTTCGGTGCCTAACAACCTGTTTTCGGGGCCCCGAACGGCGCGTTTTGGCCCCCGAACCTTCGTTTTGCATCCATTTTGGTCCATTTTTGGTAGAGACCCTATTTTCATTGCTAGGGAGGTGATAGGATGGTGGGAGGCCACCTTTTCCCCTAAAAAACCAGTTTTCTCTTTTTCTCTCTCCAAAAGCTGATTTTTCTGACAGAAAGCTGGTTTTTCTCACTTTTGAGCCACAATTTCTGGCTTTTCATACCACCATTGTGTTGTGCTCATCTGGGAGGCCACCAATATGGGTAGGCCGACCAGTAATTCTTCTTGACCCTTTTGAACCCCGCTAAAAAGCTGGTTTTTCTCTCTCTTGGGTAACATTTTCGGGTTTTTCACCACACAGCTGTATTTTACTCATCTGGGAGGCCACCTTTCTGGGGAGGCCGACCAGCTTTTTTGCTTGACCCTTTTGACCCCTGGTCAGCCGACCAGGGGGAGTGGCCGGCCGGCCACCTTAGCTGGTCGGCCAGCTTTCTACTTTTTGCTCTTCTCAAGTGCAACACAGCTGTGCCAGCTGTGAAGCACTTGACCCACTGTCCGAGATTTTGAGTCTTTTGTTGGCCTTTTTAAGTTGGTTTTGACCCTCTTGCTTAGCTTCTTAGGGAAGCTTGACTCTTTTGTAAAACTTCTTGAGAAAGCTTGACCCTTTTTGGTCTGGCTTCCTCAAGAAGCTTGACCCTTTTTGGTTAAGCTTCTTTGAGAAGCTTTGAACCCCTCTTGACGCTTCTCCAAGAAGCCTTATCCCTTCTCCTCTATATAACCAACCCTCCATCCCATTTTGCAAGGGTTAGAAAAATTTGGCCAAAGCACATGCACTCCACCCTCCATAGCCTTCTTCTCCAAAGCTCCAAACCCTAATATTCTTGCACCATTTGCACTACAACCCTTAGCACCACACCTCTTCCATCCATTCCAGCACCTTGGAAGTCATTTG
>NW_021024828.1:455022-467801 GCF_004153795.1 Camellia sinensis
GCATAATGTTTTCAAAACTAGATATCATGGTTAGTAGAGGCTGATCTTTGATCGGGCGAGCGGGGGTGCTCACGAAGTGACCTTCCCCAATCGTACCCAAGTTCTCGAGCCGAGGCAACTTTGGTGATGACGGACACGTGGCCTTAGGCAACGAGTCAGGGTTTCCTAAATTTTCCAAAATAAAATATTTAGGTTTCGACTTTGTATCTGGCAAAGCAGTCCATGTTTGGCACTTCTTTCAAAAAATCTGTTTCCAAAATGATTTGCCAGATTTGGACTCTTTGATGATTTCATCGGTCTTGCATTGCACTCTGCGAGATTAGATACAGGACCGTGACACAAATTGAGTCCAAACTGTAGTGAGGCCCGAGGGCACGTCTACAGTTTTTGGCGACTCTGCTAAGGAGTTAGAGAACTTGAATCGAACTCATGATATCTTGTTTTGACTACACTTATGTGTTTCTTTGCATTGCATTGCATTTGCATTGGTACGCCTAGGACACCGTGTTTGCCATTTGCTATTCCTGAGTAGTTTGCCAGAGGCTGCGTGCCATAAGGCTTACCGGTTACGGGCTCTGTCAGTATGGGAACACAAACCCCGGTTTTACCGGGGCATCCTTTTCGACCATTCGACCTAGTGCATATTCGGATCCATAGTGACCATTCCAAGCTAGGACAGGTTGCTTACCCAATAGGTTGTTTGAAACCGCTGCATGCATAGTGAAACCCTGGCTCCTGACAAAATAGGACAGGGAAACCCTACCCCAACATAGGGGTGTTTTGGCTCTCACTTATCTGTTATGTGCTTTTAGAGTGTGTCTCTACAGGGAATACATGTATCAGTTTGCGAGTTTGGGCATCAAGCCTGCGGGTACCACCTCAGTGTTTGAGAATCAGTTATCTGTGGGTATTAGATTCAGTTTTCAGGGACAGTGATCCGGGGATAATAAATCAGTGTTTGAGGACAACGTGTATTCAGCTTATCGACCATGTGTTGTTATGCCCAACTGTGTGTTGTGTGTTTATTTTAAGCTGTTATGCTGTCCGTTTGTCTGGTTATTTATTTCCTTATTGCTTTATTTATCTTTTTGCTAGGGGGGCGGTTTTAGCACAATTGCTTCAGACCAAGCAGATATTCCCCAAGCACCCTGGACAAGAGGTCGCCGACTCAATCAATCTAAGGATCTGGTTGACGGACAGCCAATGTATCATTCCCTACCCCCGGTTATTAGACAGAGGTCGAGAAGACGCAGTGTATCCGAGCAGAGGTTGCCAAAGCAGTGGATTACCCTATCAGTGGACAGTCGGATTGAGATCCCAATTGTTGCTATAGAGATAGACCTGCCAGTAGTTCAGACAGATCAGGGCAATATGGCGGGACCGACAGGAGTTGAGGAAATGATGCGTCAGATGGAGGACACCATGAGAGCCATGCAGCAGGATGCTGTTCGCCGAGATGAATTTGCCAAACAACTGGCCGAGATCATGGCCCAGTAGGCAGAGTTAATTGCCAGATTGCAACAACAAACCGGGGCATCTGCTTCACACCCAGTTCCTCCCCCACCAGGAGTCCCGGCACCTGGGAAGGCACCAAATGTCCAGGCAGATACGGACATACCAATGGGGCCAGCTCCGCCCCCAATTCTGCCTCAACTATCTAAGGCACCTACGCCTGTCAATCAACCAAACTCTCCCTTCGAGTTCAAGGTAGACCATACAGCACTGAAATTGAGCAAGCTTGAGAAGTTGTTCAAGAAATCGCAGGGGGTGAAGTCCATTCCAGACATCGAGGAAGGGTACACCGATGTGGCTGTGACACTGCCGGATAGATTCAAGATGCCACAAATCGACCGCTTTGACGGATTCGGGGATCCCATGGTCCATTTTCGATTGTTCTCAGATATACTACGGCCAATGGGCCTCACCAGACCACAAAAGCTTTCATTATTCGGCCGGACCCTGTCGGGTGTGGCCGCTATCTGGTATGCGAAGTTAGAGGATGATGTCAAGTGGAGTTGGGATGAAATGGCCGAGGCCTTTGTCGCGCAATACTCTTACAATACCCAAATCGAGATGACGACCTGAGATCTCGAAACAACAAGGCAGGAGCCTAAGGAGAGCTTCTCGGATTTCGTAACTCGGTGGAGGGCGAAGGCTTCAATGATGACCCTGAGGCCTACCGACAAAGACCAAATCAGGATGATTGTGCGCAATCTCTAGCCAAAACTGATGCAAAAAATGATTGAGCTCCCCTTCCCCACTTTTTCAGATCTACATGAAATGGGGGTACAAATCGAAGATGCAATGAAACAGGGTCTGATTGACCAAGATAGAGGGCAGCCCAGAAGAACCTTTAACCGCAACAACAATGCAGGCCTAAGTGGCGCTGCAACTGCAATAACTTCGGAGGTGAGCATGGTCAGCACCATTCCCCCTCCCCTTCCAAGACCCATGGCAGCCACACCTTTCTCCGGTGCATCCGGAAGCAATACACAGACCACCAAATACCAACCCAGAGGCCAGAGAACCTTCACCCCAATGTATATGCCCCCGTCCAAGGCTCTAGGGGTATTAATCAGGAAAGGGCATCTAAAACCCTAGAGCCGAGGCCATTACCAAACCCACTCCCCCCCTCTCACAACCCAGCCAAATGCTACGCATATCACCAACAACATGGTCATGACTGCATCATGAGATTCAAGATCTCATTGACAAACAGGTGATCCTGCCCCCAGAAAAACCCAACGTCACAACTAACCCGCTCCCTACACACAACCAAGCTCCACCTCCCAAAAGAGTCAAGTTTATCCAGACTAGGGTCGTGCCTTACGACCCTAGCATCTATATCACTCCTTCCCACCTACCTAAGCCGGAGGTGCTCCTTCCTGACTGCACTAACTCTTTGTGCATGTTGGACATCTCCAGAACCCAACCCGAGCGAATGGTGGTGACTGGCAAAGACAGAATAGAGGAGATTTCAGAGGAGGATGGAATTGTTCAATCAGGGTTTGAGCAGTCTGGGAGTGTCGCTGGGGAAGCCTACGATCCGAGTGATTACATTATGCCAGCAGGCCAGTTTGAGCCTAATATTGAATTGCCAAAGAGGGCAGAGCTGTGTGTGATCCAAGGGGGATAGATTCGAGTAGGGGACAGATGGTTTGACAGCTGTGGAAGAGGACTTGGCCAACCTCCAGTTTTTCAACGACCAAGATCGAGGAGACGCGGCAGTCAACTCGTTTGATTATGAGGAATCAGCTGAGGCTACTGGGTGGCTTGATGACCTACCAAACGTCGTCGAAGAATCTCAGTTGGAACAGGGCCCGGCAGGGGCGAGAATGTCAATTGTGGCCGAAAGGGCCAGAAATTAGAATGTATTGTCGGAGAGCGCTGGTACTAAAAATTTCGCTCAAGATTTAGGCATTGTGAATGCAGGGAAAGCTAAACAACAAACTGCACCGACACAAGTGGAACAAGAAAGGTTTTGGGATTCTGAGAGAATCAGGAAAGCTAAAGCCCATGAGGGGACCGAAAGTGCTGTGGGCACAAAGACAGACGATGCTGCGAGCATGTGGGCTGAAGGTACTGCGAGTACAATCATACCAGAGCCGGACAGGTGTCTGTCGGCTGCCGACGGAATGTGGTAGGAGGACGATGATTTATGTCTTGCCCACACGGATGAAGATTGGGGGAGCAATCAGCCAGACGATACTTGGTATATCGGTGAGGTCGATCATATGATGAGAAGCGGGTGGTATTTCAAGCCCCCGCACCTAGACCAGCCAGAGGTATCTGGGAAAGATAAGGAAGCTGAGAGACAGAAAGAGAAGCAAATTGAAGAAGACGCTGTACTAAAGCAGTTGAAAAAGATACAGGCAGACATCTCCATCTAGGGACTGCTTATGGCATCGCGAGTGCATCGACAAGCTGTGTTATCGGCCATGGACAAGGCCAAGCTCTCAATAGACACCACGCCCGAACAGCTGGTAGGCTTAGTTTTTCTAGGAGGAGTTACCCCGATGTTGACTTTCTCTGACAAAGAGCTACCACTTGAGGGTGTGAACCATAACAGGCCACTCTACATCTCCGTGGAATGTAGAAACAAATGGATACCCGTGGTGCTTGTAGACACATGGTCTGCCATCAACGTCTGCCCGGCAAGGACAGCATATGCCATCAGTTTAAAGAACGCGGACTTTGTGCCGACAGCTCAGGTAATTCGGACGTATGACAACATAAGCCGAGAAGTTATGGGGACAGTAAAGATTTTGACCAAGGTTGGGCCAGGACAACATGAGATAGACTTCCACGTCTTAGAAGTTCCGGTACCTTTCAATATGCTCTTGGGGCGGCCGTGGCTGCACCAGGTGAAAGCAGTGTCATCCACCTTGCATCAGATGGTGAAATATCCCCATAGGAAGGGAGTAGCCATCGTTTTTGGGAATTCATCGATCCATCCACCGTCGGAGGAGTCTACGCCAGTCCTGGAAATTGAGCACGGCATGGAGGATGTGTTTATGTCGGGTTTTACCTTAGCTGAGGCTCGGGTTGTGCAAAACATCATGGCTGTTAATGAGCGAAGTAGGCTGGGAAGCCTTTTGAGCTGATGCATAGGCACATTCAGGGTACCCTAAACGGACGCTTCATCTGGGAGGGGGAGGACTTTCCATTTTGTGGCTTCCCAGAGCCATGGCTGAACGCGGAGAAGGAAGCATGTGCCTGGTTTCGAGATTTTCTTTCATCTGCAGTTATCCGGGGATGACGTTGCCGAAGAGCAGACAGACCCATTAGCTGAGGTTGAGCAGAGCAAGAAAGTGGAGTCTGAGGACGCCGAAAGTGAAATGGGGGTAGCGCTGGCGTGTCTACTTTCAGATCCTCCGATCGAACAGAAGTGCTTGGGGGATAACTTCTCAGTATGCGTGATCGAGAATGGAACGACTGCGGGCCTACTAGCAAATATTTTGGATGCATCTATCGCACCCTCTCTCATCTGGCAGTATGAAGCGGGATTTTTATAAAGCAGCACCGGGTCAGGTAGTGAGTCGGAATCTGATTCCTCCGAATCAGTTGAGTCGGAATCAGGTTCCAGTTCGACTGAGTCTGAGTTCGGTATTCCAGGGGTTGATAACCCGGATACCACAGTCCTGTCCATGTTGTCTTTTTCTTTCTCTTTTGAGTCTGTTGTAACTGAGGAATCGGACGATTTAGATGTGCTTAATGAGAATGGTATGGCTGTGGTTTTTGAGTACTTTTCTGTGCCCTTGATTTATTGCATTAACTCAGACTTTCAAAATTTTGATGAAAACGACGAGGAAGAAATTCCTCCAATTTTGCAACGCTTAATTGAACAAGAGTAGGAAAGATTTGTTAAACCCTTAATGGATGAAATCACTACTGTAAATATTGGTACTGAGGAGGACCCGTGGCTGGTCCAGATCGGGTCCACGTTGTCTTCAGAGGAACGCCAGCGCTTAGTCACTTTATTAAAAGATTTTAAAGATGTTTTCGCGTGGTCCTACAAAGACATGCCTGGAATCGATCCTGAGATTGTACAGCATCGGATCCCTCTTGACCCCGAGGCCCGACCCGTTAAACAAAAACTCAGAAGGATCCGCCCGGACTGGGCCCTCATGATTAAGGAAGAAGTCACAACACAAATTGACGCAGGTTTCCTACTGGTATCTGAATACCCGACTTGGTTGGCCAACATTGTTCCAGTACCGAAGAATGATGGCAGGATCCGAGTATGCGTGGATTTTAGGGACTTGAACAGAGCTAGTACGAAGGACAACTTTTCCTTGCCGCATATCGATGAGTTAGTGGACTTCACGGTGGGGCATGCTTTGCTTTCGTTCATGGATGGCTTTTCGGGCTATAACCAGATAGTGATAGTACCTGAAGACCGAGAAAAGACTGCATTCACCACCCCGTGGGGGACTTATTGCTACAGGGTAATGCCATTTGGGTTGAAGAATGCTGGAGCTACATATCAACGGCCCGCGACCACAATATTGCACGACATGATCCACAAAGAGGTTGAGGTGTATGTGGACGAATCCTTGCATTTGTACCAGCTTCGGAGGCTTTACTTGGCCAATCGTGATATCCACGAAGGGCGCTCCAAATCCGAAGGCTTTATCGGTCCAATGGCGTCATGCGTCGAGGGGGCTTTTTGGTCGGAATGCCCTTTTTAATTAGATTTGGCAGAAGATGGGATTATATCTGCCCAACAAGAATCCTTGCATTTATAAAGGAGGAATATGTACATGGAGAATCATTTTAGAACTGACATCATTCCCCACAAGTCGGGTTTAATGACAATTCCCGAGTTCCAAGGCCGTAAAGTGTTTCTGAGTCGATATGGAATCCTTCCGATGATGACCATGTTAGTTGAGGATGTTCCGATTCGGTATTTCCGGAGGGGGACAGAATGCTGGTGCGGAGTGCCGGGAACCACAGATTTGCTCAATACCGTGTTGGGTAGGAAAGCGCAGCAGCTGATGGTAGGTGCTAGGCACGGCTTGGATAGCATGCAACCAAGTTCGCCCCATGATGGTATTGTACGGCGATGGGAGCTTGATGACCAAGAATTCTACATCCATCGTTCGAGAGCCAGCTCAAACGGGTAGTGCGATCCTCCCTAACGGATACTCTGGATTCGCGTTGAAGCCAAACAATGGATGGGGAGCCAGAGACAGGTCTGATTGATTGAGACCTAGTCTAACGAAGGTTTCGTAATAGATAACCTCCGAAGTGCTTCCTTGGTCTATGAAGACACGTTCAACGACGAATCGATTTACATGTAGCTCAATGACCAACGGATCAATATGGGGGAGTGTTACGCCGATAAGATCGGAATCGTTGAAGATAATACTCGGAGATTCGTGGGGCTGCCTCGATGATGTGAGTTGCTTCAGGGGGGACTTGAATTGCGTGTACGACAAGTGGCGTTGGAAGGTCGTAGATCATATGAATGATGCCGAGCGAAGGCGAATCCTGCCTAAGGGCAACAGTTTTGATTGCATTCTTTCGTACGTGTTGCTGAAGTCGACCATCTTGCACCAATTCCTCAAGGTGGTCTTTCAGAACATAGCAGCTATCCGTATCATGATCGTGATCTTTGTGATATTCACACCGTCTGTCCTATGTTCTCGTGTCGGGAGGTCCTACCATTTTGGATGGCCATTTAAAAAATGGAAGATGTTGGATTTGGGACATAACCGAGCTGATTGAATCTGATAGCTCCGTATATTTCTTGTCGGCGCACTTTGTGCGCCTGTTGTCAACTTGCAGTTGCTCATTTGTTCGGTGTGGGCACTGATCGCTTGGTGGGCGAGAATCTCGTTTCTTATCTCGTTTAGTCTGCTGGCATGGTTCATGGCTCTCAGGAGGTATGGAACTTATTGGCTGGGCAATCTCAGGGGGGGCCGTTTTGGTGGTACTGTGTCCGGCTTTAACCCGATGATAGTGCTGCCTTACTTTTTATTGGTATGAGGCTAGTCGGATGACGACTGTTTCTCGCAGTTCTTCAATGAGGTCCAGATCGACCCTCCAAAATTCTTCATTCTGATGTGGATTAGGATAGGTGACCCTGGGCGTCGGTTGGCCAATTTCCACGGGGATGACTGCCTTGACACCGTATGTTAAATGAAAGGAGGTCTCCTCAGTCGGAGTTCTGGTTATCGTTCGATAGACCCAGAGGACGTTCGGCAACTTCTCGGCCCATAGTCCCTTAGTAGCCTCCAACTTGGTCTTGACAATTTTCAACAGAGAGTGGTTGGTGACTTCTACCTGGTCGTTAGCTTGAGGATGACCAGGGGAGGAAAAATAGGTCTTGATATTGAGCTTATCACCGAATTCTCTGAATTTGTCATTGTTGAACTGTTTACCATTATCGGAGATGATGGCTTGAAAATCTTTGAAGCGGCACACAATGGACTACCAAATGAACCTGGTGGTATTCCGCTCGGTAATCTTAGCGAGGAGCTCTGCTTCTACCTATTTAGTGAAGTAATCAATGGCAACCATGGCAAACTTTACTTAGGCCTGGTCGGTCAGCAAGGGGTCAACAAGATACATGCCCTACTTGGCGAAGGGGTAAGGACTGCTGAGCATGATTAGCTCTGTTGGAGGGGCATGAAGGATGTTGGCGAAACGCTGGCATTTGTCACATTTGAGTACAAAGTCGATGGCATCTTGGTTGAACGTGGGCCAAAAGTAACTCGTGCGAAAGATTTTATGAGCTAAAGACCGTCCCCCAAAGTGGTTACCGCAAACTCTTTCATGTATTTCTCTCATTACGTATGTGGCTTGATCGCTATTGAGGCATTTGAGGTGTGCGAATCCTCTTTTATACAAGATGCCACCGATAAGGATGTAATTTGATAACCGAGCTCTGACCTTGGTGACCTCCTGCTTATCTTCTGGTAGTACGCATGTGGGGAAGTGGTTTGGAAATACTCTTCCAATCCTGGGGGACACTCGTGATCCACCGATAGTCACCTGAAATGAATTAACCACTCCGATCGGGGGTGTCGAAATTAGCACTCCAACGGTCAAGTCAGTCTCTCATTCTAGATTACTTGTATTCTAAGTTAAACACCACAATTATCACATACCTTTCTCAGTCTGCTATTCCTTTATTTATACTCGTTCCCTAGTCCTCGGGGTCGGGCCCACTTTTCGCTCATTATGTTCATATTTACTCGGCTCCGTAGCTCAGTACCTATTCGGCCCATCTGTCCTTTATGTTCGGCATACTGATGGTTCTGGACAGAGCCGGGCAATACCTGTCTGTTAAAGTATGCCTCCTTTAATATTCGGCTCCCACAATTGCCCCCGAAACACCCTTCTAGCATCAGTGAGTCGGCGTGTTTGGTTCCTGATTTAGGAAAATAGAAATTCGGCGGTTAATCCTCTTCCCGATGCATGTCAGGACGCGTACATGCTTTTCGGTCACTGTAATGCCTTCCCGCCTCATTCGTGCTTCTCTCGCATTTATTATGCTTTGAAGTTTAAGTCCCTTCGAACACATACTTTTTTGAATATTTGAACCTTCTGGACCGCCTTTCGGTATTTCTTCTCCGACGTATTTTCTGCAACTCCTCTCTGTTTTCTTCTCGTTTCCTTTGCCTCTCGTAAGTCTTCTTCTCTTTTCTTTGCAATCCTACTTTCCATATTTATTTTTTGCTTTAGAATATCCTTGAGTTCTCTCTAGAATGGCTAAGCATTTGAAAGACCTCCTCTCTGAGGGTCGAATTTCTGGGTTCCGAAAACATTTCTCTATTCGTGATGATGTTCACCTATCTCTAGTAACGGAGAGTTCCCTAGATATGGAGAGGGATGACCCAAATACAATCGTGTTCCCTCTCCTGTCCATTGCGGAGGGTGGCGTTCGCTTTCCTCTACATCCATTTCTTAGGGCCGTCCTTCGCCACTGGGATCTGATTCCCTTGCAACTCAATGTGAATTTCTTTCGAATCATAATGGGAATTGTTGAATTGAACCGGCGCCTCAGGATCAACCTGGGCATTCCTACGATTCGGCATTGCTACGCTTTAGCCAAATCCTCTGGTCGGCTCGGGCGTTACTTTCTCAGGGCCAGGGACACCGACCATCACTTGGTAACCATGCTTGCCAGCTCTGGCAAACGAGTTGATGATGTAATGGTCAATGTTCGGAGCAACTGGGAATTCGGCGAAGACGAAGATCGCTTGGACCCTATTCCCAGACGGAGGGGTGAACCAGGTTGCCGTGTGATTCCTTGTTTGTTGAACTTTCTTTTATTCGGCTTCTTCTCCAAATATAATTCTCCGTTTTTGCAGGCAACAAGTTGAAGAGGGTTCTAACCTCGGCTGACGACGCAGTACTTTCGGACATTAAGACTGTGCTAAAGTATTTTGGTCGTCCAAACGTACAGAAACAAGGCAGAGCCGCCTATATTCTTCTGAAGTACGAGCCTACCTATACTACATTCTCGGCCGCAGACAACATTCTGATCCCAACCGGCGAACAACACCATTCGGTTGTTATCTTCCCCAGCTTCAAGTCCCTGAGACAGATTGTTCTCGAGACTTCCGATTTGGGGCAAAACTTAGAGCCGGAAGTCGAGGTGGTCGCCGAATCAACCAGGGAGTTCATTACCGAGGCTGAAGAGGTTAACAAAGCTCTGAAATCAGCGTTTGAAACTGTCGGTCTTAAGCAGCCTAACTCGCCGCCCATTTCGGGTCGGGTAGAGTTTTCTTTCGGAGACATTTTTACGGATTTAGGGGACCTGCCCGGCGATTTTTCTGAAGACATGGCTGGGGAAAATCTCATGCAGATGGCGAGAAAGAGAAATGCCGAGCGAATGGTAGCTTGAAAGAAGGCAGAGGCCGCTCGTTCTGAGCCTGCCCCGGTTGAATCTTTACGACCTATTACTGCGGAAGAAATGGCTCAAATCGTTTTGGATGAGACAGAGAGGGAGGCCGAACAGTAGGTCACGGAAGAACGACTGGTTTGTAAAGAACGGGGCGAAAAACGTAATGCCGAGGGAGATGCAGGCTCGGAGGAGCAAAAGGCCTCGTTTAGACGAATCCGGCGTGGTTCCTTTTGTTGTTCAACCAAAGATAAAAAACATGCCAATCTGTAATGACGCATCCGTCATAAAGGATACAGCCGTAGTGTTGAGCTTGGCCGTCTCGATTTCACTGCCGGCTGATAAGGCCACCTTTCAAGAAGAGCCAGATTTGGAGCTTATAGCGTTCGCTGCCCAGTCTGCCCTTATGGTATGTATACGATATTCTCTTTTCTGCTCGTTTGATTTGGTTTGCACACTATATTGCTTGATGTACTGATCCCGATTTGTTTTGTAGACGGCTGGAAGGATAGCCGAACTAGGCCGCCAGCAGCATGATGTCGCCGAAAGAATTGGCCGCTTAAAGCTTGAAACTGAAGGTTAAAGGAGCAGGGCCAAGTTCGAGGCGATAAGGGCCGCTATGGAAAATGCGCGAGCCGAAGCGAAAATGGAAAGGGCTTAGACTGCTGACCCGCTCAGATCCGATGCCGAGGATAGGGTGAACGTGAGCGAAGAATCGCTCGAGTTAGCCAAGGAGGCGCTTACCAAGGCAGAGGCTGAGTTGAAGGAGTTGAAGGAAGCCAAGGAAAAAGCCGAATCCGAAGTTTCTACGGCGCTTGAGGCTGGGAAGAGCACCGCCTTCAAGGAATACGTAGACGAAGTCCCCAAATTCGAAAATCGGGGATTCAAACATGGGTGGCTCAAAGCCCTTGCTGCCGTTGGAGCTACATTGGCCGTGCCAATTCCATACGAGCAAGTGGACGTTGAGCCACTTGAGTCTGATCTCGAGGATTGATTTGGGAGACATTCTAGTTTTATTAAGTATATTCAATGTACATTTTTTGGATTTTCATATGTAAAATGTCCGCTGCTAGTGCCCAGTTTATGAATGAAAATTTTATATGCTCTGAAGTTATTTTTCGCATTGTCTGTTATATGAGCATATAGTTAGGAGAGTTAGCAATTAGAACAAAATGTCAAGCATGCGTGAGACGGCAGACTTAATGGCCGATTAAAATTAGGGATCTGATTTAGTCAGAAGAAAAATGAATTCAAGGCTAGTGCTCAGATAAATCGATTCGTGGACCGGCTGTGGCACTCGAGTCGTATAGATTGATGAATCTGCCCTTGCCCCAGCTGGTTCACGAATGTCGAACGCCGAATAAAACATAATAAATTTTTCACGTAAGACTTGATTCGTGGAACGGCTGGGGCACTCGAGCCATATAGATTGATGAATATGACCTTGCCCCAGCTGGTTCACGAATGTAGAACGCCGAATAAAACGTAATAAATTTTGCACGTTGTAGACACGCCCGTGGGCCTCACTACAGTTTGGACTCGATTTGCGTCACGGTTCTTAATCTGAAGCAAAGAGTCCAAATCCGGCAAATCATTTTGAGAAACAGATTTTTGAAAAGAAGTGCCAAACATGGACTGCTTTGCCAGATACAGAGTCGCCACCTAAATATTTTATTTTGGGAGAATTTAGGAAACCATGACTCGGTGCCAAGGGCCACGTGTCCGTCATCACCAAAGTTGCCTCGGCTCGCGCCGAATAAAACGTAATAAATTTTGCACGTTGTAGACGCGCCCGTGGGCCTCACTACAGTTTGGACTCGATTTGCGTCACGGTTCTTAATCTGAAGCAAAGAGTCCAAATCCGGCAAATCGTTTTGAGAAACAGATTTTTGAAAAGAAGTGCCAAACATGGACTGCTTTGCCAGATACAGAGTCGCCACCTAAATATTTTATTTTGGGAGAATTTAGGAAACCATGACTCGGTGCCAAGGGCCACGTGTCCGTCATCACCAAAGTTGCCTCGGCTCGGGAACTTGGGTACGATTGGGGAAGGTCATCAATGAGCAACCCCTCTCGCCCGATCCGAAGATCGTCCTCTACTAACCGTGATATCCGTTTTTGAAAATGTTATGTGTTCTTATCCCGATTATTTAGCCTAGAATTACTACGTTATGCACACAGCACAAAAGTATAGACTAGATTGCCTAATTTAGGAATAAGCATTGCATATTAGTTTGTTTTGAAAAAATGTTTTGGAATTTGCTACTCGCAAGTAGGCTAAAACACGGATTTCAATGAGTTATTCCAACTCAGACAATCCAACCTTCACCCACAGGCATTCAAGCAGTTTATATCACATAAGCAGCTAGCCTCATGGTAATCATGCTATCATGGCAACACTCACACGCATGCAAGGATGCTAAAG
>NW_021024828.1:470655-507235 GCF_004153795.1 Camellia sinensis
CACGTAAGAATCGATTCGTGGAACGGCTTGGGCACTCGAGCCGTATATATTGATCTGATTTCGTCCGAAACAAAATGAATTCAAGACTAGTGCTCAAATAAATCGATTCGTGGACCGGCTGTGGCGCTCGAGCCGTATAGATTGATGAATCTGCCTTTCCCCAACCGGTTCACGAACGTAGAACGCCGAATAAAACGTAATAAATTTTGCACATAAGAATCGATTCGTGGAACGGCTTGGGCACTCGAGCCGTATATATTGATCTGATTTAGTCAGAAACAAAATGAATTCAAGACTAGTGCTCAGATAAATCGATTCGTGGAACGGTTGGGGAACTTGAGTCGTATAGATTGATGAGTCTGCCCTTGCCCCAGCTGGTTCATGAACCAAGAACGCTGTATATCGGCGGTTGATGGGGCAATTGGGGCTTGGTTCAGTCAGCGATTGGGGCGATTGGGATGTATAGAACGGTACAAGATAGGCTATTCACGCTTCATTATTAACGAGGTAGCCTCGGAGATGCTGCCCTTGTAGGGAATAAATAGGCGTGTACTTCATGAACGAGGGTCCTATTTACGTGCTAAATGAGCATCTCAGTCCTGCCCTTTGAGGAAAGTGAAACAAGTGCGAATGTCAAATAAGCTCTTCTTCAACAGCCGAGGTCAAGCAAAGATTGTAGCTGAGCTGGGAGATGCCATGAATCGAAGCGGTGAACCGTCACGCACGGGCGGTAGGACGTCGAGAGGTTAGGAGAGACACCAATGTCCTCGACGTCGAAGTAGATTGCCTAGGAGGGATAATCAGCCACAGCACAAGTCTCTTCAATTTCATCCTAGAAGGGAATCCGACGCAACTCCTCACCCATTGAGTTTTGCAATCTTCGTGGGTAACAGACCGATGACGGAGGCGGATTCCATCATTTGAGACTCAAATGTGGCAGTCGAGTTTGCTCGACAGATTTTTCCGCCCGAAGTTCAGCAGTCGATGGTAGGCCGTTCGGACTTCGAAGTGTTTCGTGAAGGTGTTCACGGGGCGGTGAGGGGACTTTACACTGCTTATAAGATCGGTATGCGTCTCCGCGCCGCTCGTCGGGACATAGAACAGAGAGACGAACGTATTCGGAAGTTAGAAGCTCGCGCCGAAAAGGCCGAGCGCGAGCTAATGAAAAACAAGCCTGCGTCGCCCCAATCAGCCATCCCCCCCAACCCGGTTGTCGCAAAGAGGGTTACTCAAAGGCTGATTAGTGATGCGATCGCCAACAAACCGATGACGGAGGCGGATTCCATCATTTGAGACCCAAATGTGGCAGTCGAGTTTGCTCTACAGATTTTTCCGCCCGAAGTTCAGCAGTCGATGGTAGGCCGTTCGGACTTCGAAGTGTTTCGTGAAGGCGTCCACGGGGTGGTGAGGGGACTTTACACTGCTTATGAGATCGGTATGCGTCTCCGTGCCGCTCGTCGGGACATAGAACAGAGAGACGAACGCATTCGGAAGTTAGAAGCTCGCGCCGAAAAGGCCGAGCGCGAGCTAATGAAAAACAAGCCTGCGTCGCCCCAATCAGCCATCCCCCCAACCCGGTTGTCGCAAAGAGGGTTACTCAAAGGCTGATTAGTGATGCGATCGCCAATCGTAGTACGGCGAGCATGTTTGCGATCGAGACTGCGAGAAACATGGCCTATGAAAAGGGCTTTCATGACGGCCGACTGGTTGGAATTCAGAAGACCAAAGAGAAGCTCGCCGAAGAAGTTTGCCAATGTGAGAATCGTGGCTTTTAGTACAGTAGGGCATCTCAAGCCACGGAAGCTCTCCAGGCGTCGGGAATTGATTCGGTGCTGCCACTCTACCAACGAAATCATTTTTCGTTTTTTGCTTTTGAAGTCGAGAAGAGTGAGGATGAGGACGACGCCATATAAAAATACTATGTAACTGTGTAATTGTTGCCTGATTGAATAAAACGTCCTATTTTAAATGTTTCATTGTAATCTACATTCGGCACACACGTGTTTGCATATGTTTTCATTGTATAAACATTGTCTGGCTCAAGTAGTCATTTAATTCCGAACGGTTACGTGTCGGCTTCTCAAGATCACTCCGCCGATTAGGCTCCGAATTCAGAGACTTGTATCGGTCGGCGTGATACGTCGATGAGGCTCCGAATTCGGAGGCTTAATTGGACCAAACGCACCATGCTTCAGGGGCTTCGAATCCAGAAACTGTCATCCCATCTTTAATTGCCATAATTAGTTCATTTTAACTCAAAAAAGCCAAAAATCAGTACATGGAATGGCTATGGCCAACATCTATCAGCATCTGTCTTTTGGAGTTCAGTATTAATGATGTTGCTTCGGGGTCACCACAAGGATTTAAAAATAGATTGCCTCGGAATTTTCGCCCTAGTAATTTCACTTACTATGTTCAGGCTTGCTTTAAAACAACTTTGTTGCATCGGGCAGACAAATGTGAATGTCAAATGGAATTTTCTTCAATAGCAGAAGAGGGGCTCGAACCTTGGCTGAGCTTGACACTGCAATGAATCGCAGCAAGGAACCCACCCGTGCGAGGGGTGAGGCGTTCAAAGAACGGGAAGAATGTCGACCTCTAAGTCGTCAAAGCAGATCACCACAAAGGAAGGAAGAGGCCGACATAGCGCTACAACCGTTGAATTTTACTGTTTTCGTGGGAAATTCCTTTCTTGTCTTGGATCTTGGCCTTGGCATTGTCTATGGTGTCGAGTCTCTCGACCTTGAGGATGATTGTCGCGCCGGTGTGAACATTGTGGGTTCAAGCATGGTCAGATCGAAGAATTTCGAGCTACGGACGCCCTCTGGGTAGCGGGCGTCGATCCGGCGCTGCCGCTGTACCTTTGCGACCACTTCTCCTCTTTCGCCTTCGAAATTTGAGAAGGGTGAGGGTGAAGGTGACGCCGTATGAAAGTAGACTTTGTAATGCTCGAACACGAATTGCATTTTGGTAATTATTGTTTAATAGAATAAAATGTTTTATTTTAAAAGTTTGTATTTCATTGTGAATTTTTGTTGAGCATCTTATTTCGAGTGTTGGCACGTTTTGTTTCATTTATGCCGTTGTGCCGGCTAGAGTTACATTTCCCTGCTCAGATGTGCACTGAGGGCGCTCCGAATTCGGAATGTTATTCGGCTTTTGGATGTGCACTGAGGGCGCTCCGAATTCGAAATGGGGCACGGCCGGGCCCTGATGTGCTGCCCTATTCTCCTGTTTCAAACTCAGTGTAAAGTGGCACAATATTCAAAATTTGAGGTAAGAATAAGTCAAGTAGGAAGGTTTTGGGATTATTTCGGGGCTCCACCTCGGATTCCTTCGCCAAGAACTCAAATCACACATTGTTGTTTTCATCATCAAGTGCGCTTGACCAAGTGCCTAAGTCTTACAGGTGGTCGAAAATGGGGTGTCTACACTCCTAGTGAGTGCAAGATCACTGATCACCGAGATAGAAAATTGGTGGTTCCTAAGAGGTGTTAGACCACTAGCTGCACAATTATGAGATTGTGGTTCCTAGCAGTGAACATATTACTGATCACAAGTTAAGACATAATGGTTCCTAGTAATGAAAGAGTCTATTGATCATATGTCAAGACATGATGATTCCTATTAATAAAAGTGATTAATAATCACATGTTAAGACATTGTGATTCCTAGTAGTAGAAAGTATACTGACCACATGTCTAGAAATTAGTGATTCCTAGTGGTAAGACTACCGGCCATGTTATGAAGTTTCGAATAGTAAACTATTGAACATTGGATTTGTGTTTCTTTATAGTAAGGCCATTGACTTCAGAGTGACAAGTTGGACCAAATATGTTTTGGTGTCTTGAACTCGAAAAGGACCTAATTCGATTGATGATGGTCTGGGAATGTGTTTTCTGTGATATGATTTTGAGAGTTTCATAATCATTGTGACACAAGGTATGGTTTAAGATCTTGTATGAATTCTTGGAAAGACACTAAGCCTTCGTATAAATTCTATAAATGTAGGGGTGTCATACAAAAGGTGGCAATACCTAAACCCAAGTGGGTAGGTTAGGCTTAAAAATCTGTTGATTTTGTGTTCAACGGTTATGCACAATATAGTAGTGCATATCAGTTTCCTTGTGGACGAATCTGGTACTCAGATTTACACTAGAATGCCACCACGGAATTCAAATAGATATCCCACTTAGGCACCTAGCCTTATGCTATAGCAACAGATATGGTAAGAAACACGCTCATGCAATATGCTAAAGCTAAAAAATGCTTACCTAGTACTCGAAGGCGAGCCCACAAGATATATACGGGTATGTACATATATGTATGATCCTATATGCAAATTCCTAATTCAATACACACAGAACATGTTCCAAGGAGTCCGGATTGCTAAGATATAGCATGATTATCACCACAATACATGGATTGCACGTATTTATTTTTGAAGATAACACATCATATTAAGGGGGATGATTCGAACCCAAATGCATGGAAAAGTGGATGTAATATACAGGCATGATAAAGAAAACATGATGCAATACCAAAAGCGGGTAAATAAAAGGGTTAGAAAGACGTGGGGTTGGAAGATTATTACAACAATTCGAATAAGAAAAGGAGGAGAGAGGAATTTTACAATAATGAATCGATTCAGCCTAGATATTGCTAAATCTAACAAATCATACTAAATAAGGAGAAGAAGCAATATAGGGGCTTAGCACTGCTCAGGGGAGCATTCCCCAAAAACTGTCTATTCTATTCTTTGGAAAAATGACCGGCCAGACACTAGATGAGACGGCCAAAGTAGAAATAAGCCGGTCAAATTCCCTTTCCGACTGGGAATTAGGTCAATGTAGGATCTTAGCACAGAGGCCAAAGAGAGGCTTTCTGGGTGGTTCTTATACCTTCCACCTCCTTTATTGACAGGGATCATTTGGAGAGGAAATGAATAGACTATAGCCCTCAACAATAACATAAACATATATATACAACATATATTTTTCTCAAAGAAACAATTTAAATGGATCAAAATCAAAACAAATCCAAGCCCAAAAAATAGATAGGAACCTACTTCTTTTGTTTGTGAATAAGGGCAAGTTAATACCCAAATCTATGCTATTAAATGGAGAGTGTAGATTAATGCAAATCATTTCTTAGCAGAAGTTTTTCTTATTAAAACAAAGGATTCATCAAACTCATTGAAAACTCCTCATCTAGTCATATACCAAGGATGATAACACCGTTTTCTATGTTCACAATTGATTGAGAATGGAGTTTTTACTTCATTTGATCCAAAATCTCTTGTTTTACTACCAAAATACTCAATGAAAAGAGAGAACAACACTTACCAATACCAAATCCCATGGATCACTCAAGCATCTTCATGAAACCGCCCCTAACACTCATTGTCATTGAGTCTAGAGTTGAAACACATAGATTGGCATACTTGACAGAGAGGATAGATGAAGATAAGTGGTGTAATAGGGAGAAGAGTTATTCTACTTATTGAACTTGTGAATGGATGGCTAAAATTACTCTCAAGCACATCCACAAGGATCCACAATATACAAGAGTTAGATAGTTGAAGCTAAGAAAAGCAAGGAAACAAAGAAAATAGCTATCAACTATATGGATAGATGGCTAAAGTTACTCCCTCTACATCCATGAGGACTTACAACAATCACATAATGAAAACAAAGCTTGAAACTGAAGAAAGGAAGATAGCAAAGTGATTTAGAGTGTGAGAAAATCACCTCCTAAGAGGATAAGTCACTTTAATTTGCAAACTCCTTTGTTAATTCCCTCAATTCAATTTGGATAGATTGTTTAATGTCCAAGAGTCTTAGCAAGGTGCTTAGGATCAAGCTTTCATGGAGTGTTGGCGTCTAAAGTCAAGAAGGTGGTAAGCAAGAGGTATAGTTAAGAGGAGAAGGGGTCAAAAAGCTCTTAGGAGCCTTGGTCAAAAGTTTCAACCCTTTGAAATGAGTTGTCAAGCTCTATATAAAGAGCTCAGGTCATAAATATCTAAGATATTTGTGGTAGGTAGGCCAAACAAACTGAAATCTCAAAAATGCTTAGTACCCGGAACATTTAGCTGGCCGAATGCAGACACCCCATTTTTGACCGCCCTTAAGACTTAGGCGCTACTGATTCTTACTTGGTGATGAATATTATAAACACTGATTTTCAGAGTTGTTTTGGGCTTAAAACATGTTATTTAAACCTTATTAAAGGTGGAAGGGTCACCCTTCCTTATTCTTGTTCTTTAGCTTTGCTCTCTTGTTGTTCTTCATATTTAAGCTTCATTTCCTTCATTTCAGCACTGTTTTAGGTAGTTTTTGATTGAATATGAGCCATTTGTATGTGTTTAAAGCTTACATAGATAGCTTGATCTTTGTCTCATATCTCTCTCCTTTGAAGATATTACATAGCTCTCTTCTAGTTCCTCTTTTGTAGCATGGTAATGGATGTTTCATCTATGTTCCATGAGTATGAAGACGAGCTTGCACTCATCTTGTCTTAGCTTTCAATTATTGCTTTTCCCTAGTCTAGCCTTGTATTTGCCTTAAAGCTACATGAGAGCTCTCCATTAAGGCCATTAAAGACTCCCTTCTTTTTCCTTTGAAGCATGGAAATGAAGGTTTTAATCCATCTTCCATGAGTAGGAAGATAAGTCTCTTTGGCCTTTCTAATGATGGAAGCTCTTGTGTATATGCTTTGCCTTCAAGAATGGATTCTTTTAAACCTAGTCTCTCTAAATTTGATTACTCACTTGCTCTTACCTCTTTGAATGCCTCTTTCATGATTTGCCTTGGCTTTATATCCATTGAATTATTTTTCTTCTTTGCTTCATTAATCATCATTTAAATACCCATGGGATGTTTGATGATTTGTGAAGCAAACCTACTCTCCTTGAGAAATTTTCATGACAGGAATGTGAGACCATGAAATATCCTCTCATATGGATTGTAGAGATCCAACGAAGAGATGAACTTTGTCCCTGTATATCTACAAAGATAAGCATGATCAATGCCATCCAACCGGGGTTGCTGGCCGAAGACACTCCGATCATAAAGTTAGCCACCGGAATTAGAGAAAGAAGATGAAGGAAATAAAGTGCTCATGTGTTGTGTGGGGCAGAGAGATCATCTACCTTTTCTCTAAGATGCCCCTCCTCTTTATATAGATGGGGGGCCTGATAATTGTTCGGGTTAGACCCATTGTAGGCCTTGTTTGGGTTAGTACCAATAAGCTGATATATATTTTTTTTTTTGGCTCCCATAAGGAAAGAGAAGGAAAGATGAACATCCTTTAGAAACTCCCTGTTTTTGCTTTGTTCCAGTTCTGTCGCAACACGTATTTCCACAGCAACAGTGGCCGGTCGGCCACTACCTTTGACGGTAGACCACTTCTCAAGGCTAGCCGACCACCCTTCTTGTACGATAGTAGGTGCTTTTTCAATGAAGCACAGTAGATCCTAGGGCCTAAAACAGAGTGATGTTTAGACTGTGAACAGAGATAACTTTCAGTAGTGAGCAGTGGAGGTTTCTGAAGGACGTTCTTGCCCTTTACTGCTTGATTCACCGCCTCTCCTTCGATCCCTTTAATTCACCTCCTTTGAGTTATATTTTGTAAATAATTAGTTAGCTAATTCACTTATATTTGTAATTAATTAGTTACTTTGCCTTCATTCGAATTTGCAATAGCTAGTTAATTTAGTTAATTTATTTTGGTGTTGTAATAATTAGTTTAATTAGGACATTCATTCGGACCCTCTTGTGCGAGAGCAAATTTGTAACACTTGTAATATTTGTATGTCTTCCAACCCCCATTCTTTCACCTTTTTTATTTACTTGCTTACTATGGTTGCATGTAGTATCATATTTTTTTTTTGTTTCATATCATTACCTTGACTCACACCCATTTTTGCATACATTAGGATTTGGCGCATCGTACTTGCTAAACATTGATTAGTTCTTGCTTGAATACATGCGCTACCATAAGCCTTGAATTGATCTATATGTCATGTTAAGAAGCCGAATCCAATTGTTGCATTTTGTATGTGTTGCATTAGTCACTTTGCATATTAGAGCATGCATTTTTTTAATTATTTCCTTTCCTTTGGCTTGCCTCGGTTGAGTACTAGGTGAGCTTTTTTGCTTTTTTTGTGTTGCCATATCAAGCATACTACCATGCAGCTAAGTGCTGATTTGGTATACGTCTTTGCATGCCTGTGGATAAAGGCTATTTCGCTTAAATTGGGATGATTTTGATTAATACACATATGAGATTGCTTTTTCAAGTAGCACATATTCGAAACTCTTTTCAAATAAAACATGAAATTAAAGCATTGCAAAATGGGTGAAATAGTCTATACTTGTGTGCCTCACATAGTAATGTTAGCATATTAATAATCAGAACAAGAGCATATAACATACATAAAAATCACATCATGATTAGTAGAGGTCGATCTTTGATCGGGTGAGTGGGGTGCTCAATTCATGACCTTCCCCTCTTATACCTAAGTTCCTGAGTGAAGATACTTTGGTTATGATGGACAAGTGGCCTTTGGCATGAGTCACGGGCTTCCTAAATTTTTCAAAAATATTAAGGTGGCGACTCTGAAATTTGGCAATGTAGTCCATTTTTGACATCTCTGATGATAAATGGATTTTCTAAGATTTGCTGGATTTGGACTCTCATTTGTTTTTTTTCTATTTCACATTGCACTTGTGAAACTAGATTTAGAACCACGGGAGTCCGAACTGTAGGGCTATCGTATCCAAGGAGACTAAACACCTGCGAGGAGCACGAAAAACCAGCTACAATTTCTGGCGACTCTACTGGGGATTTAGAGAACTTGACTTGAACTTCTTGATTTGAAATTTTATCTACCTATATATATATTCTTTGCATTGCATTTGCATTGGTGCTCTAAGTCACTGTGTTTTCCATCTACTATTCCTGGACGGCTTGCCTAAAAAGCTTGCCAAAAGACTAGCTAAGCGTGGGCTCTGCCATATTGGAACACAACCTTCGGATCTGGATTATCGTTGTACTGCTTGATCCTCATTTCACTTCTTGGTGTTAGGTGTAAGACGTATATTAGGTAATCTTGCTGAGGTACCCTTTTGACCAATTGGCTTACTATATATAGTAAAGCCACAGTGACTATTCCAACATAGAACAAGATGCTCACTCGTATGCAAGATTTTGTCAAACCACTTGCTTGAAGTAGTGGAACCTCTAGATCATGCCAAAGCTAGGACAGGGAAGCCCTAACATCTCATAGGGGTGTCTTGAATGCTTTTGTGCAAAATGTGAAATCTTTGGAAATGTGTGATGCAATCTTAGGACACTCTAAATCTTGTGGCGATTCCTTTCAAAACTTAAGGGTCATATCAAAATCAGAATTTGGATCGAAATCCAAGGGTTTGTGTTTGATATGGGTGAATTTTCAGCAATTCCAAAACTAGGGCCAAAAATTATATCTTGCTTTGCTTTGATTGGTATACCCGATATCCTGATCTGATGGGGCATTTGTTTTTAATGCTAGGTTTGTCTGAGCCAAAGAAGGAGCAGTACCCAACTCAACAAAGACCCAACCCAATCTGACACAGAAAGCCTTGACCCATCACAGTCCATCCAATCCTAGAAGAAAAAAAAATGCACTCAGCAAAGGTCCAGTCTACCTGATCCCCAAAGGCCAGCTCAAAAAAGATCCATCTAATGCCAAAAGACCCATTCTAAAAAATGCAATCCAGTCAAACCTGTCTAGACTAATCCAGTTCAGATACATCAAGTATAACCAGGTCGAAATCCTTATTAGTTAGCTCTCAGGTTACACCCATCCATTTCCCCAAGTGCCAACTCAACAGACTTGTGATGGCATAGAGTCCAGAAGAAGTTGTGGCCATGATAATGGCCTTTCAAAAAACCATGGATACATTAAACCAGAGAATTACCATGCAAGATGAGACCATTGCCGAAATGCAACGCCCATCAGGGGCATCTACCACATATCTAGTCCCGGCTGCTCAGCCAAATCTTGATCTGTCTCCGCTAGCTGAAAACCTTCAAGTTCCGAATCCCTGAGAGGTGTTAGTTCAAGCTCAAGCTCAAGCTTTCAGGCCTCCGGCACAGCCTCACGGAGCGCTTCCTCCTTTTGACATCAATGACGTCGATCCTGCCATGATAAAAATCGCCAAGCTGGAGAAGATGCTTATGAAATCTCAAGACTTCAATTCCATCCTGGACATTGAAGACGGTTATATTGAGGCTTTTCTAAGATTGTCAGAGAAGTTCAAGATGCCGCACATCGACAGATTTGATGGAAGTGGAGATCCTATCGTCCACATCCATCTCTTCTCAAATATCTTAAAACCAAAGGGATTGTCGTGGGCTCAAAAATTGTCGTTATTCGGAAGGACCTTATCAAAAGTGGCAGCCACCGGGTATGCCAAACTGGAAGACTCGACCAAACAGAACTGGGAAAAACTATTTAAGGGATTTGTTAATCAGAATTCCTACAATACTCAAATGGAGGTAATGATCAGTGAACTGGAGGCAACCTCTCAAAATCTCAAGGAATCCTTTATTGACTTTGTTGTTAGATGGAGGGCAAAGACAGCCTGACTAACAAACAAGCCTTCAGAGAAGGAACATGTTTGATTGGTAGTTCAGAACCTTAAACCATGTTACAGGGATGATAGTCACGCCACTATCTACCTTCTCTACTTTGCATGAATTAAGGGTTCAGATTGAGTGCGCTTTCAAGAAGGGAATTATCCAGAGAATGATCGAACTGACAAGGAGGGTGTTGTCCAGGAGTACCAATGCTAGCAGTAGCACTATTCCTAAACCCACTGAAATCAATACTGTTGCCACCAATTCCAAGACTGCTGACCCCTTTGCCAAATACCAACCCATAAACAACTAGCCCAACCCAAGCTCAAGGAAGAACTTTCACCCCCTCCATATGAGCCTAACCAGCGCACTAAAAGTCTTGATGAAATGAGCGTATCTTAAACCCCTTGATGCCCAACCTCTTCCTGACCCACTTCCTACTAGACATAACCCCACCAAATATTGTGCGTACCATCACCAGCGCGGTCATGGCACCGATCGTTGTTACCACCTTCGTTATGAGGTTCATAATCTCATTGACAACCAGATGATAGCTCTATCTCAAGAACCTAATGCTGCCACTAACCCACTTCCCATCCATGACCAAATACCTCCTCCTTACCTCAACCTCATCCATACACTACCTCCTACCTTCGACCCTAGTATATATATCACTCCATCCCATTTGCCTAGGGCAGAGGTATTCATTTTTGAAAATACTGATTTGTGCATGGTGGATACACTCAATTCGGTTCGAATGCACCAAAGGTGCCAAATGGCCAAACCCACTACTGTTGAGATGTTCGGAATGATTGAAGACCTTCAAGGAACGGTGGCAGATTTAACCTTTGGGGTTCCGTCCCCGTCTTTTACCACACCTCATTCTGGGGATTTTGTACCAAAGAATTCTCCAATCTTGGGACAAGCTAAAAGTGGAATGGGAATCAAAAACAAACAAGGCTGAAACAAGTAGCAAGAACGAGTCTGGGGTGACTATTGATCCTTATGCACATCTCTAATGGGTTATCGAAGCTCTGAGGACTAAAGGCTTGAACAAATGGCAAGTCCTTGCAATTGTTGAAAGGGTTGTGGATGAAACTTTCGTCACTCAACACACCAATGCTCAAGTGGGGGTTACTATGGATGAGTTCAATGAGAAAAGCTAGGTTGAGGGTACTTCGAATCACAGGCTAGCAAACAAGGGAATGTCAAACAATGAAAAAGGACACTTTACCTGAAACACCCATCTTGATTCCAGTCCCAAGCCCATGAATACCCAGCCAACACTCGCTAACCCATTTGCCAATGTTTCTAACACTAATGCTTCATCTTCCTAAAAATGAACTTTCGTCCATCTCCATATGAACCCAACCTATGCAGTGAAGCTACTGATAAAGAAATGGTATTTCAAACTACTCAATCCTCGATCTCTCTCTAATCCTCTCTCACCTAGACATGACCCTACCCAATATTGTACATTCCATTAGCAGTACGATCATCATACAAACCGTTGTTTTCGCCTTTGCCATGAAATTCAAGACTTGATTGACAATAAGGTCATCACCTTACCTAAAAATCCCAAAGCTATCAATAAACCTCTCCCTAACTACAATAGATTGCCATCCCACAACATAAATCCCATCCATGGCTTGCCAACAACCAACCTTGACCATAGCCAGCATATCATACCCACCAATGAGCCCAAACCCATTGTGTTCATTCCTGAATCTTCCAATCTCTACCTCCTTAAAAATTCTAAGAAAGAAAAGCAAAAGAAACAAATTCTTTGGAGAGGTGGAAAACTTACTCAATCTTAAGATTGATGATTTTGAAATAAAGCGGTGGGCTCCCTTAACTGATGCCAACAATGATGGTTAGAATGATGAACCTAAGTCTCAGCTAGGAGAATTGTTGAAAGCATTTGAAAAAGGACCTCCTGAACTTGGGGCATGGTGTGAAAAAGAAATTGTTTCGGTCAAAGAGATATGTGGGAACAACCGGGGTAATTGTGAGGCTCAGTCTGTTTGAAATCAATCCTACTGGGTGTGGATGTTCGTATTACTGAATTGAAGGCAGGTTTGAACCCTCCCGTGGGCTACTTGAAGTTTTTTTTTTTTGAATTCTGCAGATGGACTTGGAGAGTGAAAACCCCTTTTGTCTCAAGAGTACTGATTTTGTTTTGAGTTGTGTTCTATAAATAGTTGAGTTGTGAGTTTTATTTTCTTTGTCTTTTCTTGCGTTGTTGCGTCAGTTGAGTCTTTTCCCTTAAGTCTCTCTCATGTACCCTCAGGTCTTCATTTTCCTAAATAAGGAAGCGGGAGTCAAATTTCTGATCATTCTACTGTCCCTATAGCAATTCATGTGCAACCTTTTCAAAATAGGAAAACTTCGAAACTGTTTTTGTATGAGATTTCGTTAATAAGCTTGAGTGTTGAGAAGGATCCCCTAAATGGTTTGAGAGAATTCTGAATTATCAAAGTCCTTCATGAGTTCAAAATTTTAAGTTGTTTCTTTTGCAAAATTGCGAAGATAGGTTCAGAATTGTGCATGGTATTCTACATTGTCCTGGGGTTTTTCTTCACCTTGGCGATCATTTTGGTAAGCACAAGATGGCTTTCTGACCTTACAATCATAGAATTTCTCTCCCTAGTGTTTTCATTATTTCAAAAAGAAATGGATAAAAACAACCAAAAAAAAAAAGAAAAAAGAAAGGAAAAAGAAACCAGAAAGAAAAAGAAAGAAAAATAAAGGAAAAAAGAAAAGGAAAATAAGTCCACTGTCAAGCTAGGGGTATTCATTAGAATGAAATCCAATCAACTATAAGGAAGGGAGCTTTTGTCTAAATCCAGAGAAGCTAATGCAAGGAAGTACCACATTGCAAGAAAAACCAACTTTGAAAATGGAGCGAAAGGAAAGGAAGAAGACATGCATAAGGGAATGGAGAACCAAATTGAAATCATGGCGAAGCCAGTTCTAATGTTAGGGTAAGGATGACTATTGATCAAATTCACCACAAGTATTGTAACGTTATCATTGAGAGGCTAGCTAGGCCGAAAATCCAAAAGGGCGACCTAGGTAAAAGTTAGTGTATAAAAAATGAGAAATCAAACAAATATAGCTCGCAATGTTGAAAACCCCGAAGGGGCGACTTTGGCAAAAGTTAAAGCGCAAAAGGAGAGCGTCAATACCCTGAGTAAACCTCAGTCATGAACTATGTTGACCTGATTCCCATCCTTGGGATACGTAGGCAACTTCATCCTAAAGTTTGGTTTGAACCATATCCATCTTATTCATCTCAACCCAATCACCTTGCCCAATTCGCGCGTCGTCAGCTTCACATCAATCATGAGCTACACCGACTACTACGCATATCATACTTGCGTTGGGTAAGAACGAACTAGCTTGAATCAACAAGTGGAGAAATTTTCAATATTTGAACATATCAGTAGAATCTCTAACTTGAGCAACTTGGGTTTTGCGAAATTGATTTCTAAAGGGAACCTAAGTAATACTAGGGGCACAATGAATGATCAGTCACCTTGAATCTTTTTCTGCTTTTGGGTCAGTGATAAGGTCCGTTGTGTCGTACCTAGTATTTGTCTCAGTCTATGCTCTTCATTAAGTCACCCTAGCGAGTTTGTCCCTCAAAGTTCAACAGAGTGACATCGCCAAAATTCCATACATGAGTGTTCGCTTCAAACTAAAAAACAAGTCCATGTGTGGAATTTATAAACAAGCTAAGAGTGCCCATACAAGGGGCATTGCGTTCATGATCATTGCAAAGTGTATGTGTGGAATCTATCACTACTTTGGAGGGGCTAGAGGAACTTCTCAACATGCTGGGACAGAAGAGAAGCATGAGTCTAATGGGTTGGCAACTATTCCAAAATCTCCAGGATCAGATGATCCTCATCACACCTGCCTGCATAATGTTGAAAACAGTGGCCAGTGACTGGATTGTCCACAATCTGAAAGCATCGTGGAGAAGACGAATTTGTCTTAAGGACACAGTGTTAAACACTGGACTTGATCAAAATTTTGTTCAATAAATAAATAAGGTTAATAATTAATTTACTTTTTGATTTTATTTATTTTTATCATATTCTGATTTTGTTTTTGTAACAAAATATGAATCTATTGTTTTATTTTATTTTCTTTACTGGTTTGATTTTTGTAATCAAATAGTCTCTCTTCTTCTTTATTTCTTTTGTTTGTTGTTATGTAACGCCCTCAAATTAATAGCATTAAACCCACCAATAGAGACATGCATTGATATATAAAAGTTCCACATTCTTTTATTCATCAGAGTTCCATAATCAAAAGTATTACATGTTAACAATAAAAGCAAATGCCCTAGAGGCTTACAGCTTTCCAAGTTAACACTTGGTTACAACAAAAGAGTGCTAACTCATTTACACATTAAGCCCTTGGCTTGAATATACATGTAATACATCAAAGAAATAAAACTACAAAAAGTCCGCCTGATTCTAGCCTCCCAAGCTACGTCCTTGGAGGTGGCATGCTACCTGTACCTGAAAATGATATTCCCATATAGGGTGAGCCACAGCCCAGTAGAAATATACTAAACCAAATATGAACAATGACTAAAAGATTAGCAGTTGATAGATGGCCAACACTGATACTTTCCGGGGTCGGCTGGAAAATATGGCCGATTGACCAACAAAAATGGCTGGCCGACCAAAAACATTGCCGACCGACCAAAATCTTTGGCCGGTAGCAAGAAAACAAGGCCGGTGGCCTCAAGCCAAGGCCGGTGAGGTGTGGGGATGGTCAACAAGCCATTCCCTACCCTCAAAAGCAAAAACACAAGTGTTTGGTGCACAACCAAGCACAAAACAAACAAGTCGAGAGGTCTCGAGGCAAGGCGCGCGACCGAAACCTCTGAAAACTCCAGACGAACATGAACATGGATGATCATCGAGTGTTCAAACGATGATGTCCAAGTCTTGAGGACAGTAAAAAATGGGGTGTCTACAATGCCATGATTCTTTTTTTGGCTGGTTTGGTAGCCTCTCATATGTTTCATATGCTTGTAGTGTAAATCATGTTTACTAGGTTGAAATGCATGATGTTTTGGCCCTCTATTCTAGCATATTTTGGCCATGATCCAAACTAATTTTCTTCATATTTTGGGCCGCCTCAGCTCTGTTTTGAGGCCTCTTGGTTGAATGATGCTTGCCATGCATGCTTGTTATGCAATAGCCTTGCCTAGCTTTGAGTTTTTGAGGACCCTTAATGCTTAACTTGAGGTATTTTCATGTTTTGGCATTATAAGGAATGTTATTTCCGAGCTTATTTCTTGGCCATATTCTCATGTTTGTCACTCTTTCAATGTGCTTGAGAGTTACATCATTACACCCCATTTGTGAGCCATTACATGAGCTTATTTTTTGTGCCTTTCAAGCCATCATCTTAGTTCACTTTTGCTCTATTCTGGCCTGCATAGGGTCTTTTTGGAGTTGGTTTGGCCATTTGAGCATTACCTTGCATGCCTATAGTGTAATACACTTCACTAGTTTCGGTGCTTAAGCCATTCAACATGCATTGTGTGAGTTGTTTACATCATTTGGAGTCATTTTGTATGCCATTTCACAGTTGGAACATGTGTTCTTGCACTCCATATTTCACCCTTTTCAATGCGTTTGGAAGTTGTGTTTTATGCCTTAGGCTTGGGGCCATTGCATTAGGCATGTTTGCATGAGTTTTGGAGCCTTGTTTTAATCATCTTTGGCCACTAATTTGGGTGTGGCTGAGGCCTATCCATTTTGGTTTAAGTCGATTTTGCATCGAGTATGCCATTGTAGTTCATAGCATTGAGTATGCCACGTTGTCGCATGATTGATCATTGCATTGTGCATGCCTTGTTCATCTCATTGTGTATGCTACAGTCATGAGCATTGTGCATGCCATGTAGCTTATAGCATTGTGTATGCTAGTAGCATGTTTGTATGTTATCCCTTGCATGTTTGCATCACTTAGTTGCATTGCATTAGGATTGCATGCTAAAGTTGCATTTGTGCATACCATGTTTGTTGCATTGTGTTTGGGATAGGAGTTAGTCCGAACACGGGAAACGAGGGATGTCTCGTACTCAAAGTGAAGAAACGTGCCTTGATTCTCGATCGCCGACATTCTTGACTACCCATGATGGAGTTGTTGGCTTTAGGTGCTTGTATGTGCATTCATTTCACATTCAGTCATATAATTCGGCTCCTCGGCCATCATGCATCGAAATGCGTGATTGGTGGCCCAAGGGTCGAGGACTACACTCCCTTAAGCTTATGCAATGATGGGGAGAGTGGTCGTCCACACATGTGTTGCAAATACTTCGACGTGCCTCTTTCTTTCCCTTTGTTACAAAAAACCAAAAACCAAGAGAGGAAACTGGTCGGCCGACCAGATTTACTGGCAGGCTGACCATTTTTTTTGGTTTCCACCACAAAAGGTGGTCAGTAGTTGGTCTCCCATGCCTATAAGCTGGTCGGCAGCCTTCCCACAAATTCCCAGGGTGGAGTTTCATCTCTCTGGAGCTTTGTGCAAGTTTTTGAGATCAATTGCAAACAAAGGCGAGTTGGGGCGTCGCGAGGGATTTCTGAACAAGGCAATTCAAGCATGCATGCGTCCTTTGTCATTCAAAGCAGAGCTATGGCAGCCCACATTCATTTAGTTTGTATGCTCATTTAGATTGCTTACTTAGTTAATGTTGTATAATAATTAGATGTAGCTTATTATTCATTTTGTTGTGTAATAACTAGTTAATTAGATCAGCTTAGGTTAGCTAGTTGGTTTTGTATTATTTATTCGGACCCTCCGTCGAGAGGGCGAATTTTGTAATAAGTGTGCGTGTGTGTGCTGCATGTCCATCAAGATCATTTCAAAGAGATCCATGACAGAATTATCATCGTGATGAGCATGAAGGCTTTCATTACTTGCAGGAACTTTAAAAATTCAATGGGTGGATCTTATCTGTGATGGGCAAAATTCGAGTGTGTCGTGTACTTATACATAACCTTGACAAACAAAATTAGCTAAATAGAGAGATGCACTAATTTAGTACAAGCATACTTGCCACACCTAATATTCTTTTGCCCATTTATACATTCAGTAGATGATTTCTAAAATTTCCAGAGCATAACTTCTATTTCCTTTTAGTACCTTAGATAGTGATTGATTACTAATTGTCTCCCAAATCTGTCTCTGTCTTTAATGTATTGATTTGAATTTTGTGAGGAATAAAATGCCTTCATTTTGTTTATACGAAGTTCATAAATGATTATGGTCAGCTTCAGTCAAATTAAACTAAGAAGTTCCTAATGGATTCATTTCTTATTTTATATTTTCTTGTAATTCCACTCATCCATCTCAACTATCTCATTTCAACTACACTCTTTTCATAAACATGCTTGTTCCTAACCACCACACATTTAGTACCATACAACAGATCCTTGTAGCTATTCTATAAAAATTTTACCTTAAACTTAACAGGAATATACTATGTGCAGAAGAGATATTTGAGGGAAGTACGCAAAAGAGATATTTGAGGGAAGTGCAGAGGATGGATAAAAGTTGGGTTGACTTGCCAAATAGGATGTCGAGGGAAAACATTAATGGGATTGATCAATTCCTTATGTTTTCCTACACTAATAGGGCTGAAGGCTCGATGATTAGTTGTCCATGTAGCAAATGTGAGAATCGATACCATCTTGTACGAGAGGGTGTGCGGGAGCATTTGATTTTGAATGATTTTTTAAAAACGTACAAACATTGGATTAACCATGGGGAATCTTATGTATCTCTACATGGTAATCGAGAGAATAAAACATTGGCTAATTTAGACATTGGGAATGATATGGTTGGAATAATACAAGGGGCTATGGAATAATACAAGGGGCTATGGAAAATCCACATGCCGGTACAAATGTTGAGGGTAATGAACCATAGGCGCCTAATCCCCATGCATCTAAACCCCAGCTCGGTCCAAATTCAGATACTGCAAAGTATCTGGGTTGTCCGAAGTTCACAACTTTGTCATTCATTGTTTGACTTCTACATTTGAAGGTGCTTAACACAAAGTGAATTGTATCCGGGTTATCAGAAGTTCACATCTTTGTAATTCATTGTTCGACTTCTACATTTGAAAGTGCTTAATCAGTGGACAGACAAGTCTGTTGACATGTTACTTGAGTTATTGAATGAGGCGTTCCCGTTGGGTGTGAAACTCCCGGACTCATATTATAAATCTCAAAAGGTCACAACAGATTTGGGTTTCACGTATGAGACGTGGGATGCATGTCCGAACAGTTGCATGTTGTTTCGAAACGAGGAGGCCAATCTTGATAAATGTGTCATATGCAACAGTTCTAGATGGAAATCAAATGGTGATGGTGGTTCAAATGGCCCTAACAAAGGTGGCAAACAAATAGCTGTAAAACAGATGAGGTATTTTCCTTTAAAGCCAAGGTTGCAGAGTTTGTTTATGTCATCCAAGATGGCCAAGTTCATGAGATGGCATGCAGAGGAACGAACTGATAATGGTGTCTTCAGGCATCCTGCTGACTCCCTTGCATGAAAAGATTTTGACCGTCAGAATATTGACTTTAGTAATGATTGCCAAAGTGTAAGACTTGGCTTAGCATCTAATGATTTTAACCCATTCAGGATGATGAATATAGTTTATAGCACTTGGCTTGTTGTGCTCATTCCATACAACTTGCCGCCATAGATGTGCATAAAGCAACCATTTCTAATTTTATCTGTGCTTATTGATGGCCTGAAAGGACCTGGTGACAAGGCTGATGTGTATATGATACCGTTGATTGAGGAGTTAAAAGAACTATGGAATGACGGTGTCTCCACATTTGATGCATCAACAAATCAAATGTTTCAAATGCATGCAGATTTACTGTGGACAATTAGTGATTTTCCTGCATATGCAAACTTGTCAGGACGGAACACTAAAGGGGAATATGCATGTCCTTGTTGCAATAAGGAAACTACATCGTGTTGGTTAAAGCATAGTAGGAAACAATCATATTTGGGTCACCGTAGATTTTTACCTAGTGACCATAAATTTCGAAAGGATAAAGTATCATTTAATGGTAGTCGGGAATTCAGACTCAAACCAAAATTGTTGTTTGGAACTGAGATGCTGCTACAATTAGAATTTGAGGGTATTTTAACCCAATACAAGAGGGATGACCTTAAGGAAAGGCATAGGAGACAAGTAGAGAAGGAGAAAGTTGGACATCGCACCCATAACTGGAAGAAAAACAGTATCTTTTATGAACTGCCATATTGGGAGCAAAATCTAATAAGACACAATCTCGATGTGATGCATATAGAGAATAATGTTTGTGACAATGTTTTGTGGACAATATTAGGGGTTGCAGAAAAATCAAAGAATGGTGTTAATGCTCGGCGTGATTTACAAAAAATGAATATTAGAAAACCCTTACATTTGCAGTTAAGAGGGTCGAATAAAGCTTATTTACCACCAGCACAATTCACGATGACCGAGGATGAGAAAGATTTGTTTTTGAAAGTGTTAAAGGAAGTTGGAGTTCCTGACGGGTATTCATCCCATATATCGCATCGTGTGCGCTCACATGACAGAAGTATTGGGGGTCTTAAGAGCCATTATAGTCATATTCTGATACAACAACTTATTCCATTGGCTATTCGAAGATCGTTACTGAAGAATGTAATCGAACCCTTGATTGAATTGAGCAATTTCTTTAGATAATTATGTTCCAAAGTGAATTGTGTGACGGATTTGCAATATATTCAAGATCGTATCGCTGTAACACTTTGTCATCTAGAAAAAATATTTCCTCCAGCTTTTTTTGATATAATGGAGCATTTTCCTGTACATCTAGTTGACTTGGATTATTGGTTGGAGTGATTCAGTTTCGATGGATGTATCCAATTAAGAGGTATCTTCTTACTTTGAAGCAATATGTACGTAATAGAGCTCATCCAGAAGGTTCAATTTCTAAAGGATATCTTATGGAAGAATGCATAAATTTTTGTGCACTATATCTCAATGATGTGGAAGCCAAATCTAGTCGACCCGTGAAGAACTGCAGTGGTGATGATAATCTGGGTCATGTTGGTGAAAACACAAGCTTTTATCTTGATAATACTTCTTGGGTACAAGCTCATCATTATGTCTTATTCAATACTAGCACGGTTCAACCATTCATAAAGTAGGTTATGTCACTCACTCAATATTTTATTATGTTTTATTGAATTTTGAACCAAATTTTTTTTATTGATAAATTTTCAATCTACACAGCAAACACCTTGAAATACTTAAGGCCAAAATGCCTCGTGTCGATGATCATCAGTATTGGCGTGAATATTTTGAAACTTTTCACATTTGGTTCAAAGAACATGTATGTATTTAAATCTATAGATTCTAGTTACCTAAGTCGAACTACATTTTAAATTTTACATTTTTGTTTTAAATAGGTCCAAACTTTGTGAAGGACTAGTGACGTCACATTTTCTGATGATCCTCATAACCTGTCAAGGAGGTTCAACTGGTATATATTGAATGGGTTTTGGTATCGAGTAAAGGCCATGGATGACCATCGAGCCACACAAAATTGTGTTGTAGCTTTGAAGGCAGATACCATAAGTTATGCTAGTCGGAATGGCAAGAATCCTCGTGTGGGGTCTGTACTATTATGGACAATGGACACAAATATTGTTGAGATTCGATATTCCAATGAGAGCTAGTCGGAAAGACAAGAATCCTCGTGTGGGGTCTGTCTACTATTATGGACAATGGACAGATATTGTTGAGATTCGATATTCCAATGAGATGAAGCATGTGTTGTTTAAGTGTGATTGGATTGACAACATTCACGAGAAGAAAGAAGATGCCTTCAATTTCACGTTGGTCAACTTCAACCATTTGTTGTACTGAGATGATTGAATTACCAATGAACCTTTCATCTTGGCATCCCAAGTAGAGCAACTTTGGTATGTTGCAGACCCGTTAGAACCAGACTGGCAAGTGGTAGTGAAGATGTCTCAAAGAGGTTTATTTGATATGGATTTAACTGATCTAGAAATCAAGCCATATATAAGCCAACAATTGGAAGAAAACATAATGCTCCGTAATGAAGAAGTAGGTTGGGTAAGGGAAGCCGCAAAAGGAGAAACACTTGATGTTGAAATAGGCTGATATTTATAAACATTAGTAATTGAATTAAGGCCAAGGTTGTAGTTAATCATTAGTTTCTTAATTCACTCTGTCTTTGTAATTGTATTAGTTCAATTAATATCATATTATAGTTGATTCAAAACCATTCTCTATGTTTCTAATGTCAATTAATGTCATATTGCTTACAAATTATTATGGCAAGGAAGAGGAAGCCTGATCGTCCCCTAAGAATGATGTCCGATGTGGTACAAAGAGGACATCAGTGGCACCACCATCAGAGAAGGCATCATATCGACCACCATCAGATGGACCATTAGTGCCACCACCATCTGACCAGCCATCGTAACGACCACCATTAGAGAAGGCATCACAGCGACCACCATCAAAGGGGCCATTACTGCCATCGCATCATCCACCATCAGTGGCACCACAGCAGCTATCATCTACTCAGCCTCCACACTTACCATTGGTGCGTCCACCATCAGTGACACCACAACAGCTATCATCCCAACTAGAGTCATCATTGTCACAGCCAACCGCAAGTATATAAATTTACTTTGATTTATATGAAAATTATTTAAATATACATTTATTTATTCTCATTATATATAACTTGTTTATTATCATTGTATATTGTTTATTCTTATTGTATCTTGCAGGTCATGTTAGTTCTTCATCAACCTCGACTAGGCGTGGTAGAGGATGTGCCAAGGGCATTAAGGAGTAGAGTACTGGTACAAAGTTGGACATACAATTTGACGAAAATTACTAGCCAATAGGGGATAATGTATCTAAGTTAACTACTCACCTTGGCATTATTGTGCGCAGTGGTAACAATGTTCCTCTTACTTTTCTTGACTGGATCATTGTGCCTAACGATATTCTTGATGCTATCTGGAAGGATGTAAAGGTAAAAGTATATTTTTGTCTAAAAATTCAAATTCCAAAATTGTGTTATTATTATTTAAACTTTTAAATTGTGTTTTGTAGGAGAATTTGAATGTATGTCCAGAAGAGTATAAGCCAATCTGTATGAAAACCTGCAACAACATATGGAAGGTTCACAAGAATAAGATTAAGACCAAGTATTTCAAGCCTAGAAGTTCTGATCCTAATCTAAAGGATGATGTTCCTTTGCACATTGCGCCAAGCCAGTGGGAAGAACTTGTAGAGTATTGGCATACTTCCGATGCAGAGGTATACAAATAAGTTATATATATGATATGTAAACATACATATCATATTTATATACTTACATTTGTTGAAATTGTTACAGAAAATTGCAACTAGGAATGCTAAAAATTGGTGAGCTCACGACAAACCTCATACCACAGGGCATACTACTTTCGCTCAGATCCGGCATGAAGCTTATATTTTATGGTTTTCATTTTTGTATATAAATAAGAATTATATATTTTCAAATTATTTGGATTCTAATTTTCATATTATTTGGATTCTAATTTTCATATTTCTACAAAAATCTAGATAACCAGTAAGAGGGAGTCTACTGATAAGATGAATGTTTGGCTTATCACACATAGAACAGATGACCCTGAGGTTATTTAGACCTTGATAGTTTCCAAGCACCTAACATTGTATTTAAATTTTATTTTTTATTTTTTGTGTGTCAACCATCTTAATTTGACATATACTTGTATGTCTTATGCAATACAGGATGAGTTTAATCGTCAACTCTCTATGCTACCTGAGGATTGCCGGAGTTTAGAGGCTAGGAATGCCATTTTCCATGAGTTGATAGGTCATGACGGACATGAATATTGTCGCACTTACGGGAGAACTGTTCCTCAAAGCGCGGTGTATAAAGATAGTGTTGGGCCATCACAGTCAACACCCCAGCCATTGACTATTGTTCAGATCACCCAGCAGATTTGGGCGGAGCTAAGGGATGAGTTAAGGGAGGAGTTGAGGTAAGGGAGGAGCTGAGGTAGGAGATGTAAGCAGAGTTCTCTATACATTTACAGCAGATGAGAGCTGAGATGATAGCTATTCTGTCACAGGGGGCGAGTGTGGATCCAACAGACAAGTTTGATATAAATTAAATTGTTTGATATTTAAATTTTCACACAACATATATATACATATATATAATAAAATTCCAATAGGATTAACACATTATGTATGGACTGTCATAGGTTCCTGATGCATCGAGTGGCCACCGGGTATTTAGGGAATCTGCAACAAATGAAACTCCATATATACCACCACCAGAAGATTATTTATAAAATATATCTTTGCATTCTAAGCTAAGAATAACCATACATTAATAGTACACAACCCAAAAAGGATAGAGGCTAATCACATAATTATAAAGAAAGATAGCAGGTAAATGGCACAAAAGTAAATCCTAACATGACTGCCTTGGCAAACTAGTTCCTTAATAAACTTAGAATTCGAGGTGTTGACACCCCAAAATCAACAAATGGCATCGGACTAGCATGAAACTTGGCACACACAACTACCTAGGCACGGGAGACTTGTGAGAGAAGACAGAACTTGAATCGGGTTCCCAGTTTGGGAGTTAGAGCCGGATTTTGGTCTAGACAAACTAGTTCCTTAAGAAACTTAGAATTCGAGGTGTTGACGACCCAAAATCACCAAATGGCGTTAGATCAGCACGAAACTTGGCACACACGACCGCCTTGGCACAAGAGACTTGTGGGAGAAGACGGGACCCAAGTCGGATTCCCGGTTTGGAAGTTAGAGCCAGATTTCAGTCTAGGCAAAATTATTTACTTAATTATCTTTGTAATTGTATAGTAGTTAGATTTTATTGTTTTTTTTGTATTTAACATATTAACACATAATTATATTGTCATTAATTATTTTTGGTTTTTTTTTTCTAGATATTTCCCGAGTAGGATTTTGCTTCTTGTGGTATTCATGCCAGTGAAGAATGCAACTAACTTTTGTTTTTGTTACCCACGGAGAATGATAAGGGAAACTTTTGTTTTTGGTTTCTATTATTTTGAATTGTGAACAACATTATATATTTAAACATTATATATGTATTATGCAACATTATATAGTGGGTTAATTTTGCTGATGTGTAGTTATGAATGCAAGAATATTTTTATTTTGGAGAAATTGTTATTTCTATACAGGTTTTTATTATTATTATGCAATTATTGGTTTCTTTTTCAATTTTTTTGTTTAATACAGGTAATTTGAATATATTAATAATTTTATTATAGATTTTTTTTTTCTGCGACGGCACCACACCGTCGCAAAAAGCATTAGAGCTAAAATTTATTTTTTTTGGTGACGCAAGCAATGCCGTCGCAAAAGGATTTTAGCGACAAAGGTCATGCCGTCGCAAAACAAACATATCACGACAGTATTGTGTTGCCGTCTCAAATAATAATTTTGGCGACGGTGCAACATTGTTGTCGCAAAAGGTCTCATTTTTTTTTACATATTATAAGCGATAGTAAAACGCCATCGCAAAAGACCACATTTACCGTCGCAAAAATGGCGTCGTTAAAACATTTTAGCAACACCTTCTGTTATGACCCCCCCTTACCGTCGCTAAAAGTCATTTGCTGTTACTAAAATTTTTTTGAGACGACGTTAAGAGCATTCACGACAGCATTTTACCATCGGTAAAAACTAAAATTTTAGTAGTGTCATCTCCCAATTTTAACAGTAATGTTATGCTTGAATTTTAAATTTTATCAATATATATTTTAAATTCCTTAAAATGTTTCCAGAGATGCACAATGTGGTATTGTAATATTCTATTTATAAAAACTTTTATATGCCCCAAATCAAACAGAGCCAAAGTAGCAGTCTGACAGACAACTCACACATCGTGTTCAATTCCTTTTGTGCACAAAACCTTGGCCAAACTCTCGGGACATTGGCCTGCAGGGGTGAGCTAGATTAACAGGCCTGTCCAAAACAAAAGCTCATCGCTCCACTGCAGGTATGACATCTGTTGCTTTCTCATTTGAAAGATATAACCCTAATTCTAAAGTTCCTCTTTATTTGCCGGCTGTCTTCTTCACAGTTAGCTGTGAGCATTGAAATTGACACTCCCAATACATTCCACAACATAACAACAAATGCACACAAATGATTAATATTGAGGAGAACCACAACTCCATAACTTCACATAAGTTAATACGTTAAAATATATTTAAGATTGTTAAACCAACCAAGCTATTTTAATTTATGTTGGGCTCATTAAAAGTAATTTTAACATTAATTTGTTATGTAAATAAGTCAAATTTAAATATAATTCTAAATTTGTTAAGTTATCAAACCAAGCTTAAACAACATACTGCTTGGCTCGATAAACTTACATGTACAATAAAAAATAAAACTATTTGAGCTCGACTCGTATTTGCCTCATAAAAAGCTCGTTTGAGATTAATTTGTTATGTAAATAAGTCAAATGTAAACATAACTTTAAACTCTTTTTCATAACTAATTTTAGGTCAATATAAAGAACAAAATTATGCGTTGGATAGTTTGACAACCAACGTGTTAAAATCTCTCTTAAATTTCTATAAATATGAATCCTTCCTGTTTATTAGGCCTCGTTTTAAAATTTACTTTTATTACTGACTTTTTTGTTCTTTTATAAGGTGAAAAAGTTAATATTTGTAAATGACTTTTATTTTTAGTTATATAAAAAACTATGAATTGTTGATATGTTTAACCTTTTTTTTTAGAATCTTTAATTTTTTGACATTTTTAAAAAAAATAATTTTCAACTACTTCAACCAAAAACTCAAGTTGCCAAACAGGTCCTAAAATATGTAACTCGTTTGGAATGTTGGCTACTTTTACTGTCTTTTTAGCTATTTGATTATTTCATGAGATGAAAAAAATTATGTTTGGTATGAAATATGATTTTATTTATTTATTTATTTTGGGGGAGAGTTCAATAGATAGTTGTGATAAAAAAAAAAAAAAGAAAAAAAAAGAACTAATTGATGCGTAAGATGTGATATTTTTATTTTTATTGACTATTTTAGCCAAAATCAAAGTGGGCATTTTGGGTAATGATAAAAAAAAAAAAAAAAAAAAAGAATATTGTTAAAAAAGTCAAAAAAAAACAAAAAAAAAACAAACAAAACAAAACAAAACAAACAAAAGAAGAAAGAGAGAGATGCAACATGGCCTATTTGAGGTCTCTCAATTCCACTCTTAATAACGTGGTTAAGAATCATGTGAAGCAACCCATACTCTTCTCTCTCTCTCTCTTTCTTTCTCACCTTTAACCCCACTAATTCTACATCTTTAGTGGTGAAATTGATACGACAAAATTAGGGGTAATAATCATTTTTTATAAAGAAATTATATTAAATCATTTGTCAATAATTAAAAAAAAAAGTTAAATATCACTTCAACTTTTTCGCACTAAATTCCCCTCCCCCCCCCAATTTTACAAAGAACTAGCTTTTTTAGTTTTTAAAAAATCAAAAAATTAAAAAATTATTAAAAAAGCCAACCTCAAACCCATTTATAATTTAATGAACTTTGTTAAGGAACATTTGTTAAGAAATTTAAAATAAAATAAAAAAACCAAAAAAAAAAATTATTCCATAATTTTCCTTAAGAAAATCTTAAAATATTGTACATTTATTTTTGGAAATTTATATAGTTAAGAAGAGATGAGAGGGAATTGAAAGTCCACGTAGGCTTATTTTGGGAGTAGGAAAAAAAATTAACTTATTAGTTTTTTTGATTTTTTTAAAATAAATATTAAAAAAATTATGTGACGCAAATAAACGAATAAATTAATAAGTTAATAAATTAAACATTGACATCAATGAAGAGTTTAAGTTTTACACGGACGGCCCGTGAAGTACAAATGTTATGGACAGCCAATATTATGGTGCTAAGTCACTAAAACTTCATCAATTAATAAAAATTAATAGTTGACTTGTGCATATGTAAAAATAAATAAATAAATAATAGTTGACGGTATAATGTGCGTTATAAAAGAATAATTTTAATTTTAATTCAAAAATTAAAATATGATTTTAATTATTTATTTTGATAATATTTGTGCTATCATTATATAAAATTGTTAGTTGAAAAGTTATATATATTACTTTTAGTTAAATTATTTGTGTATTTTAATAATTTTTGTTCAATCATATTATAAAAGTATAATTATCATATAATAATTTTGCATAGTATATATTAAATTATAAAATAGTAAAATAAATAATCATTTTGATATTAAAAATAATAGTTAAATTAGAAGAAGAATTAGTAATATAAAATTAAAAGTAATTCTAACTATAATTTTCTCTTTTATATTTATTTGGAAAATAAAAATATGTAAAAGTAGAAATTATATAAAATTTGTTAAAAAAATTAAATATAAATATGTCATAATTGGATTATCATATAAAGATTTTATATGATATATAATATATATATATATATATATGTATTAAATTATAAGATTCTAAAATAAACACTCTTAATTAAATTAAAATATCAATTTTATAAAAAAAAATTAATAACGACTAACTAAGAAAGAATCATATAACACCATCTAAATCCAAATAATAGTAATAATAATAATAATGAAAACATCCAAACGATAGATATATCTCAGTGTGTGAAGTGATTAATTATCTATAATATGATGTCAAAACATAAAAGAACTTACTATTAAACTATTAAAAAAGTAACTCAATTAATCATCTAAACTTTAGAGGTTCCTGGTGAAATCGAGAACTTACTGTGCAGGGTTTTTCTCCTGTGAGTTGTGATTATATAAAATAATGTAAGAAATGATGTATAATTTCATATGTAGAATTACTATAAAATTTAAATGACAAATCCATAATATAGAATAATATATAATTGGTATGGGATATAGAATAATACAAGGGAAAATAAGAGAGAGAGAGAGAGAGAGAGAGAGAGAGAGAGGTAATTTAGCATTAAAAAAAATCCTAATACCCTTCAAAAGATTAAGAAAAAAAACGTGAAACGCAAAATTAGTATTGGGTTTGTCAATTATCTTAATTTATTATGAAAAATATATGGAAAAGAAATATTTGTTAAATAGAATACATATAAAATATGTAAAATTAGTATAATTTAAATTAGGTTTGGATTTATGTAGAATTCTATATATAATTAAGAAAACACATGCTGACGTAACTCTTTTAAAAAAAATAAGTCTTTAAAATGTGTCACCTAAGCATAAAAAACAACAATGTTACAGACCCCCAAAAAATACAACCCCACAACCCCCACTCACCTGTGATTGGTCCAGGAAGAAAAGAAAAAAATAATAAATAAAAACACATGATTAGTCCACATCATTTTGGGGGTCACAGACCCCTAAAAAACACACCCCCACAACCCCACTCACTTATGTTTGGTCCAAAAAGAAAACAAAAAAAACAAAACAAAAACAAAAACAAAAACACATGATTAGTTCACATTATTTTAGAGCTCATCCGAGTCTCCAACTTTGGAGATCCAAGTATTTTTACATTAGAAAAAACACTACCTCCAATAATATATATGATTAGTTTGCACAACTAATAAACCGTAAATTCATGTATCTGGAATCACTTTTTTGAACCAAACAATGCAAATTTTCAAAAAGAATGAACAAAATCAATTTAATGTCTTCCACACATCACTTTTTTAAACCAAACAATGAAAATTTTCAAAAAGAATGAACAAAATCAATTTAATGTCTTCCACACACACTGGAAACTCCATCATCCCAGTAAAAACCTATACCACCATTTTCTGTAAATACACTCAGAACATAAGCACCATCATATCTCTACAATTAGTTTTCTATCTAAGATTTTCTCACCTCTAATAGCATCTACAATGGTTTGTAATTCTAGTTGCCATTGTTATAATATAGCAGCTGTGTTGAAAAATAATACTCCAATAGTTGAATATAACAACTGCCAAATTTGAGAAATGTCAAAGGTTATGTCAAATTTGTGCCAACTCAGCCAAAACCAACTATTTCCCTCCCTCCCTCCCTCTCTCCCAACAACTGTTTCACCATTTTTATCTTTCAAGATTCACCCAAAAAAAAATTTGAATGTATATATTTTTTAATTTACTCGAAATCAGCAAAGTTTTTTTTTTTTTTTTTTTTTTACAGAATCAGTCAACAACAATCAATAAATCTCAACAAAATCTGAAACAAATTCAACAAATGTCAGATTCAACAAAAAATTTCAACAATTTCATTGGAGCTCAACAAGCAATTTCATAAGTTCAAATCCTAAAATCTCATAATATGAACAAAACTTAAAATAATAAATATTTGGTTTTGGTAGTTCAAAGTAAATCTGGTGGTGATCGTCTCTTCGATTTGTCCAACGTGGCAAATCCATTCTAGGAATGGGAGAAAGAAAGAGACAGAGAGGAGAGAGAGAGAGGGGGGATAGGGGGTAGATAGTCGCCGATCGTCTCTTCGATCTTGTACCATCGTCGATCGAAGAGAGAGAGATGAGAGACAGAGTGAGAGTGAGGAAGAGGGAGATTGGGATCGTCGCTGATCGAAGAGAGAGAGAGAGAGAGAAGAGAGATAGAGTAAGAGTGAGGGAGAGAAAGACTGAAACAGTAGCCGATCGAAGAGAGAGAGAAGAGAGATTGAGTGAGTGAGGGAGGGGGAGACATGCTTTGTAACCGATCGAAGAAAGAGAGAAGAGAGGGAGATGGAGACTGAGAGGGAGAGACAAAAGGGTTGGATGATTCTGGATCTTCATCTCAACCGTTGGAAATGGTATTGTGTGGACAGTGGTGATCTGTCTTGGAAAGGCAAAAGGGCTGTTGTGCTTTTTTTGCCTGAAAAAACAACCAATATATATATATATAGTTGGGTATAAACAATGTAATTTCGAGTATTTAAATCTATCTTTTTGCCTCCAATGTAATTTTGAGTATTTAAATTTATTTTTTCAATTTTTCAATTTCTTTTCATTTTTTATATTTGTCTAGTCAGGTATTATATAAATATATTATTTTTTATACAAACAGATTAAAAAAAGGTCACAAAAGACAAAAAAATAAACAAAAATCACTAAAAAAATTAAATCTAAACAATACCTACAAACTTGGAGGGAAAGTTGGTTGAGGTTTGCCAAAATAATATATGTACCACTAGAGCACTATTGCTATAATTTGACAAATTACTACTATTCATTGCCAAATTATAGCAATAACTGGTATTATAACAACAACCATTGAAAATGATCTAAGGCTTCATTTGACAACTCAATATTTTAATTTAAAAGTAAAAAATTCAACCCCCCCCCCAAACAGAGCAGCACATATCAAAAAGTCAAAAATTTTCATTTTCTCTCTACTTTTTGTACATTTTTTCGTAAAAAAATAATCATTCCAAACATACTAGTTGCCATTGTTATAATATGTTCCCAAATGAGACATAATTCTCTCTCCCTATCAGTATTCATTTATTTCTATATGCAATACATATAAATGAAAAGTCAGGTTGAAATAATCAACAATTAAAAAGCTCATACCATGCGAAACTTTATAGTCTCAAACTAAAATAACAAAAAAAAAATTAAAAAATCAAAAAACTAACCTACATCTCATACGAAGCCATAGTTTTAGAGACAGGGAAAGATGAGAACGTTTAGATTTACAGGAAAGGGGGAAAAAAATAGTGAAAGAGGAGAGAGAAAGATGATGCAACTCTCTCTCGACATGTCTGGGTTCAGAGAGAGAGTAGATTTGCATAGTATTAAAGTTGAGCAGTAATACTACAAATTTAAATTTAATTATTTAGAAATTAATCAGAATTATTATTTTATAATTTAAATCTATTTTACAAATGAATCTCATGCTACACAAATCCAATCCTAACCATTCAATCTCTTTTGAGATAAATTCAGGATAACTAAGATAAAATTCATAGCATTTTTCTAAAGTTGAGAGTAGAATGACATAATCTGTGGTTAAGTTAAATAATTGTCGCTGAGGATTTTGCGGCCGAGTAGCATGTAGCCGCGCCTTAGGATGCGGTGAGTGAAAAGTCTGGAGTTTGAACAGATAGATTAGCGGCGACTCTTTTTAAGTTATAACCTAACTTTACTAACATTCTATCTTTGATTATAAAAAAAAAAAAAAAAAAAAAAGTAAAAGTACACAATGATCTTGCTTTGTGAATTGAAGGATCAGAGAATTTGAAAATTTCAACAATCAGGCAATTTTAGGGAAATGGTTATTCTTCCTTTTTTGGTGATGTTATCATATTTAAAGTACAGATTTTTTTTTATATTATTTATTATTTTCTTGTTTTTTGAGTTTTGTTTACCTATAAGAACCCTCCATTTTCTATGAGACCAAAAATCACATGGGTAGAGTTAGCTATTGTATTGGTATCTATTTGTATTCTTCAGAAATTTTGCATTGGTGTCAAAGTGTCAAACTCCGTTGCTCTAATTTCTAACCCTCCAATTAACAGTAGAATGTATTGTAAACGGTCACTTACAATTCTCATGTTTCTTCACAACATAAGGTGAATTTTTCTGTGTCTTATCTTTGTGTTTTCTTGCAATCAGCAACGAAGAATATGAAATCTCCATTCAAAGGGATTATTAACGACTTTAAAGGAAGAAAAGAGTGCTATATGCAAGACTATCTCGATGCATTTTCTTCAGGCAACAGGTTTCTTTATTTGTTTTGATAGAGTAAGAGTAACATAATTGTGGAACATTGCAATTGGAATGTAATTTTAAAGTTCATCTACTTCAGGATTTTGGCTCCAACCACTTATATGTTCTTTGCCTCTGCTCTTCCAGTCATTGTGTTTGGAGAACAACTTAATAGAGCAACAGGTTGAACATTATGCTTAATTCTTTTCAATTTAGTAAAGGTCACTCTGTGCAAGTGTGGGGGGGCCTTTATCTGATTTATCCATTGACATGCATTTTTCTGAATTTTATTTATTTATTTTTCTGTAGATGGAAGCTTGAGCACAATAGAAACTCTGGCTTCGACTGCCATATGCGGAATAATACATTCAATATTTGTTGGTCAACCTTTGTTGATATTGGGAGTTGCCGAGCCCACGGTTATAATGTACACTTGCATAATTTTACCAAAGGAAAGGTAGATCTTGGACAAGAGTTCTTCTTGGCTTGGACTGGATGGTAAAGATGAATCCATCTCCCCATATTTCCTTGTCTAAAATCTTTATGTACTGGTTTCATTTTCTTGACACAACCTTGTAGGGTTTGCGTCTGGACAACTCTCTTGGTCTTTCTCCTTGCTGTGTTTAATGCTTGCACTATTATCAATAGATTTACAAGAATAGCAGGCGAACTTTTTGGCACGTTGATTGTTGTTCTTTTCATGCAAGAGGCTATCAAGGTATTTATTTGATTAACAAATAGAAACTGCTTTATTAGGCCTAGAAATAAATTTTTCTTAATGGTTATAATCAATTTTAGCTCCCATGGTTTGTAGGGAAACCCTACCTTCTTTGATTCATTCAAAGCGTGCAATTTATATTCCATCGATATGCTCTTCAAAGGGAAACCCTACCTTCTTTGATTCATTCAAAGCGTGCAATTTATATTCCATCGATATGCTCTTCAATTTGCACTTGAATTCCTATTGTATCTGTTTTCTCAGTTAATGCATTAGCTTTTTTCATTGCTTTGCGAAATGAAACTCTAAGTTTTAATTACCAGCTATAAATTCTGCAAGAATAATCTTGGAACAACAATGTTGAATGCCAGGGGTTGGTTAGTGAATTTAAGATCCCCAAAGCTGGAGATCCAACCGTAGAGAAATATCATTTCCAATGGCTATATACAAATGGGTTGCTGGCAATCATATTCTCCTTTGGCCTTCTCTTTACCGCTCTAAAGAGCAGAAAAGCAAGGTCATGGAGGTACGGCACAGGTTTGTGACATTGACATTGAGTCTTCACTGCGAAGATGACATTCAACTGAAATCTGATTATGAACCTTTTCTTATTGAATTCAGGATGGCAACGAAGTTTTATTGCAGACTATGGGGTTCCTTGTATGGTGCTAGTGTGGTCAGCATTGTCATTCAGTGTACCAACCAGAATTCCTTCAGGAGTTCCCAGGAGGCTCTTTAGTCCACTTCCTTGGGTGTCTGCATCTTTGCGCCACTGGACGGTAATCAAGGTCAGAATATGCAGCTATTTTTTTTTTCTTTGTTTGTTTCTCTGGGGCTGTTGAGTTCTCTCTCATGCTACTTTCTTTGTCACTCCCTCTTGTGGGGAAGCCACCTACCACCTACCATTTGCTTGTGAAGGAGTATTATGTTCTAAAATGACGAAGGATCAAAATTTCATATCAATATGTTGTTTCTGATTGCATGGAAATGGAAATGTTTCGAAAACATGAGAGAAATGATTAAAGAATATGGAAACGTTTGAAAATATTTAATAACAAAAACTACACCTTATATAAATGTTAATACATTATCAATCTATATAATAAAACAAGATGAAACACCCTTAAAACATGGAAACTCGGACTATCCATAACACATACATTTTCCATTCAATAAGTGGAAGTAAAACTAAGATTTCATACATTGAGAATCATGATGTTTTATAGTATTACAAAATCAGACCACATGCATGATACATTCACTGCTTCTAAAACCTGAATTTATAGCATGTGATCAATAAAAATTAATATCTAATCTATTACATATCCATGCCTTATCGGCTACAAGTTCCCAAGACGATACTTGGTTACAACAAAAGTGGGTTTTAAGCCCAATACGTAGAAAGTCCTAGGCTTACACAAAACAAAACTCAATATGAGCGTTTAGCTCCAGCGTTCTCCCAAGTTATCCCCTTACCAGAGGCATACCATCAGTACCTAAAATGTTTTTCTATGCAGGGTGAGCTAAAGCCTAGTAGAGACAAGTTTAATGATATGCATGATGTTTAACAGAGTCATATGGTGATGCATATGAAATGCCGTTACAAATCATGCTTTTCCCCTCTTTTTGAAACAATGCTAGAGTTCAAACCACAATTTATATTTTTCCTTTATGGCAGAAAACAGGGTAGTAAATACACATGCTGGTAATCTCTAGATATGTGTCCGTAAGTAGGCTATAAAAGCACTACCAAAGCCACTTTATTGCGAACTAACCGAATGGAAGGCATCCTAACTGCACAGATTTCTGAACTTTCACCAAGGATACAAATGCCAACTTAATTAACCACAACCAAACCTCCTGACCAGATTTACCATGGTATTTACCCATTTTTCTCAAAACAACACTTTTCAAATGCATAGGCATGACACAATTGAATAAATGAAATGCATGAGTGAATTTAGCTTCAGTTAACCTAGCTCTCATGCAATTTCTACAATAAGCAATGCTATCCTCTGCCGATAGCCAAAATAATTATCTCTATATAATATAGTTCAAAATGGATGATATATAAATAAAGATCATCGCTAAAGATTTCAAACAATATCAACACAAAGTATCTTGCCTCAAAATCTCCCAAAATCTCATTTATTTCCATAAAATGCAAATTCATGAGTTCACCATAAATTCAACAACACCATTTACTTCCTTAACCTTGTGTAACTCCTAGGGTTTTGATAAATAAAATTGAGGTTTCCCATTTTTAAACCCATTTCTTCAAGTTTCCAATACCCACCATTATCATCAACAAACAAATAAAGATTTAAGAACAATTGTGAGAAAACCCTTACTTTTATGCATTAAAATACATATAAATCGAACTCTAATCTCACAAAGTGTTAGATTTACAAGAAAACACATAACAAAACTAAATAACATGCAAATCAATAAAGAAATCCCTACCTCAAAGCAAGAGGAGAAAATGAACAACGCCCGAAAATCAACAGCGACGAAAACTGGAAATTTTCATATTAAAACGATGCCCTCCACCTACCTTACCTTTTTAACTATAGCGATCCCGGTTGTCCCTTTACTATTCTGTTGTATTCCGGACTCGGTTCCGTGGAGTTGGTAGTTGTATCTATCTTGTTGTCATCCTTTAATTCCATTTGTTTGAGTTTCAGGATGTGTTGGGCATGTTTCGAACAGGTGGGTTGAACCTTGGTCTAAAATCTTGTTGCCAGGTTTTTAGTCGTTCCGCTCGAGCGGGCCTTATTGCGCTCGAGCGGAGATTGCACACTCCCAGTATTTTGTGCCCCTGCAATATTTCTGCAGGTGTGATTTCTACGCTCGAGCGGGTTTCTTTACGCTCGAGCGGTCGCGCTCGAGCGGGTACTCTGGCGCTCGAGCGGGTAGTACCTTTTGGTGTAAGTTCTGGGAGGGGAAAATCTACGCTCGAGCGGACTGCTTTTCGCGCTCGAGCGGATGTACTTTATTCTTGTGTCTTGGCGCTCGAGCGGGACTTATTGCGCTCGAGCGGACCTAGTTTTTTGTTCTTGACACTCGAGCGTTGTCTTCTCCGCTTGAGCGGGAATGTCATATATCAGTTGGCAGCTGGGCTTTTTAAAATCACTTTTTACATACTCTCTCTCTCTCTCTCTCTCTCTCTCTCTTACTTTCTAAAAAGATATTTTGAGAGCTCCTCTCTGTAGAAACTCCCTTCTCTCTAGGGTTTGATCTAGTTAGAGTGTCTCCCCATCCTCCGGCCTTTGTAAAAAGTGTGTTGATCGTCGAGGGCTCCCTTTTGATCCGTGGATCTTTGAGTTTGGAGCATTTTGGTTTTCTTCAACTTCCCCGTTTGAGCTCTAACTTCGAGGTAGGGATATCCTACTCCTT
>NW_021024828.1:520569-533729 GCF_004153795.1 Camellia sinensis
GAGTCTTTAAACCCTAATGCATGAGAAATGGCAACTAAACACCATAATCACATATCTGCCATCATGCAAGAGGGTCTGAATAAGTGTCCGACTGTTCAAAAACTAATGCTCGAGAAATGGCAAGTAAACTCCATAATTAAATATCAGCCATCATGCAAGAGGGTCCGAATAAGTGACCGAGTGTTCGAACCCTAATGCATGAGAAATGGCCAGTGAACAACATAATTATATATCTGCCATCGTGCAAGAGGTTCCGAATACGTGTCCGTGTGTTTAAACCCTAATGCATGATAAATGGCAACTAAACACCATAATTACATATCTGCCATCGCGCAAGAGGGTCCGAATAAGTATCCGAGTGTTTAAACTCTAATACATAAGAAATGGCAAGTAAACACCATAATTACGGTTGACTTAGTTTTGGATGATCCTGTCTGTACAGAACCTATGTCGCTATGTTTCTGTTGTGAGTTATTAACGTGCATATGTATGGTTTGTTTTGATGTGCCATGTAAGCACAGCTCTATGGACAAAGTTTTAAATTTTGCTTCCCTTTTGGCCCCTTTACTCTGATGTGTTAAGTCTGTTTTGGTTTGAGGCCGTAGGTAATCTTAGGATTACTGGCCGGTTACGTCCTTAACCCATGGGGGCGGGTTCGGGTCGTGACATCATGTCTTTCATTTAATCATGTAATCTTTTAAATCTCACACATTGAAGACTCAAATTCACAAATTAAGGTTCAATTACATACCTAGAGTCCTCAATTGCACCAATTCTAGCAAAAACTTGAGTTGTTCTTCACAATCCTTCAATCTTGCAAGCAATTCCAGGCTTCCAAGCCTTTTCTCTCCCTAAAATCAAGTTTTCTCTCTCTAAAGCTCTCTTTCCCAGCAGATTTTTGAGGCCAAAATGAGTTTAATCACATCTCAACACATATATATACTTGTAATTAACTTAGGCTAATTAAGTAGGCTTAAGGTAAACTAATCCCACCTAATTCTAATTAATTTAATCTAATTAACTCAATTTGAATAAAATTTTAATCAAACTTCACAGTATGCTCTAAAATTATGCTAATTACAATGGTATAGTCAACTTTGGTTTTTGTTGCCTCTACGGTCATCAAATTCAGTTTAGAACAAATTTTCCTATGATGAACAGATATGAATTCAAAAACATGATTAGCATCTAAGATCACATAAAGCATATAATCACAAGCATAATTATGACTTAATAGTATAATACGGAACGGGGTTGTCACACTCATGCTTACTTGCAATCATCATTGCCTTGCATATATGAATATATTATTCCAATACACACATGATTGTCATGACATGCCATATCATGCCATGCATACATTATATTTTAACCATGACACAAATCATTTTAGCCACATGAAGGTAGAAGAAAACAAAATTATTACTATTTTGATGTTTTGACTAAAAAGATTGTTATATTGTTCTTAAAGAGAGATATGATGTTTTTTTTTTTTTTTTTTTTTCTTTTTTTTTTTTTTTTTTTTTTTTTTTTTGCACATAAATGTTTGAAAAATTGTGATTTAATCTAAACTTTAATTAATTTGATTGAGTCAAGTTATTATTAATGATTGATTTTGATGAAACATTTGCACTTGTTGCTAGACTCGAACTTATTAGAAGGTTACTTGTTTTTGCTTGCTTTAAAAATTTTAAATCGTATCAAATGGATGTTGAAAGTACTTTCTTAAATGGGTACATTTTGGAGGAATTTTATGTTGAACAACATCCTATTTTTGAAAATCATAAACATCCAGATCATGTTTTCAAACTTTCAAAAGCTTTATATGGATTAAAACAAGGTCCTAGAGCATGGTATGAAAGATTGTGTAATTTTCTACTTGGTAAAGGTTTTTCTCTAGAAAAAATATATACAACTCTTTTCATAAAAACCAAAAAGGAGGATATGATAATTGCTCAAATTTACGTTGATGATATATTTTCGGTGCTACAAATGAAAATTTATGCAAAGAGTTTGCTAAGAATTTGCAGGGTGAATTCAAAATGAGTATGATGGGGGAGTTAAATTACTTTCTTGGACTACAAATTAAACAAGCCAAGGATAAGATACATTTAAATCAAGCAAAATACCTCAAGGATTTACTCTAAAGGTTTAAAATGGAATCATCAAAGCCTACAACAACTCCAATGAGCACATCAATCAAAATCAACAAAGATGAGCAAGTTAAACTGGTAGATAAAAAGAAATATCGAGGTATTATCAGTTCTTTACTTTATCTTACTGCAAGTAGACTCGATATAATGTTTAATGTATGTATGAATGCACATTTTCCACACATAAAGACTTACATATCACCGCAGTCAAATGTATTTTCAGATATCTTGTCGATACTCCAAATTTGGGTTTATAGTATCCTAAGGCCCCGTTTGTTTTGGGTGAAAGAGAAGGTATTGGGATTGCTAATACCAAGGTATTAGTAATAGCCTTGTTTGTTTTGGGAGAAGGCCTTGGAACTATTAGTCCCTTGGTATTACTAATACCCTTGGAGAGGGGATTAATAAGGAGGAGGTAGAGATGGTATTAGAAAAATAGTGAGGGGATTAGAAATTTTTTAGTTTTTTTTTATTTTTTATATATGGGAAATTTTTTTTAAAATATAATTTTCATTTTTCAAATTTTTGCTAATGAAATGAACACCAGACAGTCTGAAAATGACACAAAGTGTAATTTTTCAAACTCATTTCCAAGCCCAAATTCATGCAAAACTAACTCAAAAACATGATATACTAACACGATTCAAGTGTAATTTCAACTTAAACATGTGAATCTTGCTTAAAGTTCAAGACCAAGCGCTCATCTTTTCCATAAATTCAAGAATCACATGATCAAGTTCAAAATACATATATACATGGATAATGCTTACACAAATCTTTGTTGTATGAAAACCCTAGACCTCATTTCATGAAGCATTCCCAAGGTTGAACTCAAATCAAGCAAAGTTGAAGAGATTAGGGCTCAATTTCTTGAATTTAGTTCAAACAATCACACAACCCAAAACCCTAACTCATATATGTTACAAATCTTCAAATTCCTTCTTGATTCCAAACAAAAGATGAGTTATCACAAGGCTTCTAGAGGGATTTTGATACCTTAACTCAAATCTTGAGTTTTTCCATTCAATCTAGCAATCTCCCTTGTTTCTCTTCTTCAACTCTAGGAGTTCTCTCCTTCCTCTCTCTCTCTCTCTAATAAGCCCAGACCGCTTGCATACAGCGCTCTATTTTATGAAAAATGAGCAGTCTGGGCTAATTTCATTATCAAAAATTACACTCATGCGGCTATGAGCTCTGCATGAGCAGACACATGAATCAAAACAGGGGAGCACATTTTGCTGCTCAAGCTGCCAACCCTTCCACACAAGTAGAACCTGACCGCAAGAGCAGTGAGGCTTGTCGCACAAGCGGGCAGTAGAGGAGAATTATGCTTCTCTTTTGTTGACCTCTCTGACCTTCTGAATGCATTCTTGACCTTATTTAAGAAGTCCGAAAAATGAAATAATGATTAGAAACCCATTGAAAAAGGATGTGAATTATTAAAAGAAAAGTGTATGAAATGGAATGAATTATTTATCGAATGTATATGTGTGAAATGTTGTGTAGGTCGAGTGCCGGAGGGAACGCCGCAAGATCAAACGCACTGTGAGTAATAGTATTGTGAAGATACGTTCTTAATTAATTATTTTGATCCATGAACGGTGATTTGTTGTGAAATTGTGTTTTCATTAAAATAAATGAGTTTCATTGATGTTATTTGACATATGCAATGTAGACCTAAGGTCGTCCCGTTTATACTATGATATGTTTGGGCTTGCGGCTATTTTGAACTATGTGTGGGCTCAATGCCGTTCTGTTAATGATATGATAATATATGATTGGACTTGAGATCATTCTAAACAGCTGTTAATTTGTGGGCCCAAGGCCGTTTTGTACTATGTTTGGGCCCGAGGGCCTGAGGCCATTCCGATAAATGTTGGGCCTGAAGCTGTTCTGTAATATTGATGGACCCGAGGTCGTTCTGTAATTATGATCATGAAAACATTATGAATTTACAATGTTTTATTTACTTTGATAATGGGATCATTCATTTAAACCTCTTTACTGTATTATTACTCATTGAGCTTCGCTCACTCTATATTATGTATGCATATGTAGGTGATGAGTAGCATGGAGCCCAACCTTAGAGTTTGCTTCAGGAATTATTTTTGTGAACCCGATTGGTCAAGTCTCCAAGATGGAGCTTTGGGTTTTGACTCATCATGTTATGGCTTTTGTTTTGAGTTTGGTATGATGGTTTTGAGTTATGTAACTAAAGTATGGAAGTTCTATGGTACATAAGTTTTGAATGGACATGTAAATGTGTGAATGTGCTATGATTTAAGCAAAGTATATTTTTGATCATATTGCCACAGCTTAATGGACTTTCATCATTGTTATATGGTTCCACTTGTGGCCCCATTATTATAATTATTTTGTATGTTTGTATGAGGTCGTAGGTAATCAAGTGATTACTGATCGATTATGGTCTAAACCTCTAGGAGCAGGTTTGGGTCATGATAGAGTGGTATTGAAGCACAAGTTGATAACTCACACACGAGTCCATTTGAGTAATAAGGAGTCTAGAAAAGGCTTAAGTTGCATTCATAATGCATCCATAACCAGGTATGACATAAAGATGGGCATTTGTAAGTGTGACTTATGTGCATATTTTCTGTGAGAATTATAATGCATGTTCATATAGATCATGGTCAGAACAAGTGTGGAAGAATTGGAAGAGTCGACCTCCGCACGACTCAATAGGATAGAGAGAATGATAATGGAAATGGAAAAAGCTTTTAGGCAACAACAACAACAACCACCACCAATGCCACCAATGCCAGTGTCACCGCCAGTAGTGCAAGACCACCAAGCTGAAGATCGAACCATTGCGATTATGAAAGGAATCGAAAAGATGAAATTGCCATTGTTTAAAGGAGGAATTGACCCACTGAAAGCAGAGGCATGGGTGCTTGGAATTGAAAACTATTTAAAGTCTTTCCATGTACTGAGGCACAAAAAGTCTTACTTGCTGCTTTTACACTAGAAAATGAAGCACACCAATGGTGGATGCTTATTAGAGATGAACATTTGGGAATGAATTGGGCTCAATTTTTGGAAGTCTTCTATGAAAAATACTTCCCTCAATGTATCCAAGACATGAAGGTAACAGAGTTTGAAAACTTGAAGCAAGGAAATAAAACTGTAGTAGAGTATGAAGCACAATTCACTGAGCTAGCCCATTTTTCCCCTCACATGGTTGATATGGACTATAAGAAGGCAAGAAAATTTGAGAGAGGACTCCGAGATGCCAATCTAGAGAAAATTAATGTCTTGAAGCTACCAAAATATGTTGATGTATTGGATAGGGCCCTAATGTCGGAAGGTAACATGGCTAACCACAACCGATTCTCAGATTGGAAGGGTAAGAGGCAGGGTTCTAATGTGCATAAAGGGTCAGTATCCTCACAAAACAAGAAATAGAATTTGGCAACTTCAAGCGCTTCTGGTTCTACCCAGGATTCAGCACCAACTTGCCCAGAATGTGGAAAGAAACATCGAGGAGTTTGCTACTGAGCAATCGGGGCTTGTTTCAAGTGTGGGAAAATAGGTCATGTGGTGAGAAATTGTCCTTTGATTGAACAACAAAATGTGAATAGGCCAACTGCTAGCTCAGTTGGTTCCACTCCTACAACGAAGACTACTGCGAAACCTACTTCTATTAGAGATAATGTCAGACAAGGGAGAGTCTTTGCTCTCATTCCTGGTGATGTTCAGAATACAGAGGTTGTGGTCTTAGGTACACTCTCTGTCAATGGTCAACCTGCACATGTGTTACTTGATTCGGGCTCCACTCATTCCTTTGTTTCGAAAACACTTGCTCCTAATTTGAATAGACCTATGGAACCATTAAATTACGTGTTGTGTGTGTCTTTACCATCTAGGGGCTCTATGTTATGTGCTTCTATTTATCCTGCATGTGAGATTTTACTTTAGGATATTCAATTATATGCTAATTTGATGCCTCTTGATATGGTTCATTTTGATATAGTTTTGGGGATGGATTGGTTAAGTAAATACCACGCGACCATTGATTGTATGTCTAAATAAGTTGTTTTCCAACCTCCTGGACAAAATGAATTTACTTTTGTGGGACACGGGGTAGTTCCTTCACCCTATTTGATATCAGCTTTGAAAGCTTGTAATTTACTTTAGAAAGGTTGTAAGGGCTATTTGTGTAGTATCATGCATGTACAGACCATGGATGTGAGTGTTGATAATATCCCAATTGTTAGAGAATTTTCGGATGTATTTCCTAAGGATTTTCCAAGGGACTGCATAGACCGTAAAATTGAATTTGTTATTGATATTGTGCCAGGTACTCAATCGATTTCAAATGCTCCTTACAGAATGTCTGCGGCATAAGTGAAGGAATTGAAAGTACAGTTGTAAGAGTTGCTTGATAAAGGGTTCATCTGACCGAGTACATCGCCACGGGGCGTGCCAGTTCTGTTTGTGAAAAAGAAAGATGGGGCACTCCAGTTATGTATTGACTATCGATAACTTAATAAGGTAACTGTAAAGAATAAATACCCTTTACCGCGGATTGGTGATTTATTTGATCAATTATAGGGAGCATGGGTGTTTTGTAAATTGATTTGAGATCTGGTATCATCAATTGAAAGTCAAAACAGAAGATGTAAAGAAGACCACCTTCCAAACCAGGTACGACCATTATGAATTTTTAGTCAAGCCATTTGGGTTTATGAATGCACCAGCAACTTTTATGGATTTAATGAATCGAATTTTCAAACCGTATTTGGATGAGTTTGTGGTGGTATTCATTGATGATATCCTTATTTATTCGAAAAGTAGAGAGGAACATGAAAAGAACTTGAGATTAATTCTTCAAACACTTAGAGACACAAAATTGTATGCTAAATTGAAGAAATGTGAATTTTAGTTGAATGAAATTGTATTTTTGGGGCATGTGATTAATAAGGATGGTGTGTCAGTTGACTTGCAAAAGATAGAAGCTATTGTGAACTGGCCTACCCCTACTAATGTTACAGAAGTGCACAGTTTTATGGGTTTAGTAGGTTATTACCGAAGATTTGTTAAACATTTCTCCAAGATTGCAGTGTCGCTTACCCAATTGACTCAAAAGGGTGCTCCACTCGAGTGGACAGAATAGAGAGAGTCTGCCTTCCAAGAATTGAAAACAAGGCTCACAACAACACTGGTCCTTGTCCTACTGTTGGGTACAGAAGGGTATGTTATCTATAGTGATGCTTCTTATAAGGGATTGAGGGTGTGTACTTATGCAGAATGGCAGAGTAATTGCATATACATCTTGACAGCTAAAGCCGTATGAAAAAGAACTATCTTACGCATGACTTGGAACTAGCCGCAGTGGTTTTCGCATTGAAAATATGGCGGCATTATTTGTACGGTGCAACATGTGAAGTTTACACCGACCATAAGAGCCTCAAGTGTCACACCCCAAACCCGAGTATGAGTGGCCGTGGCCTACAGGGCCTTAGCCCAAGGCATACGTAAGCCTAAATACAAATCCATACACATTGAATAACTATAAAATAGTCCATTAATAAATAACCAAAACTCAATCCAGTGACATGCCACAAGTATAAACGGCGAGGCAAGGCACAGAAGAGGGTTCGGAAATTCGGAGGCAAGGCTCACGACCGCGACTCTGAGACTTCTGAACGAGCGCGATATGCAACATCACCAAGCGCTCAATTGGTGACGTCTGAGTCTTAAGGTCGGTCAAAAATGGGGTGTCTACACTAAGTCAGCCGATAGCTCAGTGAGTACCAACATGGATAGTAAATACAATTTTGAAAACAGGGTTCAATTTCAAAATAAGATATGTATCATAGGAACTAGATTGGCATATAGTTTGGTTAAGAAAATATGTTTCAAAAAAGAAGGTTCCACAGTTCAACAATTAAAATACTCATGTCTCTCAAGAATATGATAAATGACATTTTCCACTTAAGACAGATTACAACATGAACACCAATAATTTTCTGGGTACTAAGAAATAACAAGTAACATGCCACACAGTTCTCAAGGCTATACGCTCCATTGGATCCAATGCCGAACTAAGAGTCATCCTCAGGGTGGAAACTTGGGCCTTTTCTCTAAGACGATCTGATTGAAGGTCACCTGGCCTAACCTAGGTCTTTTGCTTACACCACACACAATGGAATAATTTCCCTAGACTAAAATATACAAATGGTCCCAATAATCAATACACATCAGTTTCGCAAAACATGGTAGTTCACCATTATAAACATGAGAGCAAAACAAATAGTTTATAGTATGCCAAGTTCACACATGTTTCAGAAATAATTTGATGCCATTGATAATATAATAATTATCAAAACAGTTTAGTCATGAAACAACAATTTAATTTTCCAACAGTTCAGGGTAGGGGAACATTTATAAAAATATGTAGTATGAAACTACTCACCTGAAAATGAAATAATGTAATACTCGAATAGAGTATAAAAGTCCAACTAGTGCCCTGAACCAAGTATAAAAACTACACGTCACTACTAATTTAAAAATACTAAAGAATAGGAACTAAGTAATCTCAAACTAAAGCGCACTAACACGGCTCAACCCAACTCACCGTTACTCTTAAATATTACCTAAGTTCATGTTCTTCAAGGTCTAAAATCACCCAAGACATGGGTTCCGATCGAAACTTAACAAAAAGTGACTTTAAGATAAAACAGAGTTTTAAACAAGTTTTTCCCAATCTATTCACTAACTTTGAAAATTAAAAACCCACTCCACACTATTCTAAAAATTCCAAAACGGTACATATATCAACTAATATATCCTAAGTTTCAAACCCAATTGGTTTCACTTGATTTGCTTGTCAAAATAATTATCTACAATTAATTATATCTAAACAGGTTGTTTTCTGCAGCAATTTAAAGAAATTAATGATTCTCTTAGTATACATGAGAAATTAATGCAAGGCCAAAAATGTACGAAACTAGACTCGTAACCGGTTCTAATGACACTAATTTGATAATTTTCGGATCTATACCCAAAGAGAACGATGCTTCCGAACTTACTACTTTAAATCAGTTTTCTGGACAGATTTGAACGCATCAGTTTATATGGATTTTGACTCCCAAAACTTATGAGAAAATTCAGATATGAAATTTAATATGCAATTAATCTACTGTGAAAATTTCAATTCAAAATTCATCTGTTTGATATGATTTCTTGATTTTTAACGTTTATAGCTACGTGTAGAATTTCATACTTAGAAATTACACCCTCAACTCCATGTACCCGTTTAGTTCCACATCAACTTCAAATAGAATATTAATCATAACTTTTAAATATCAATAGTTGAAATAGTGTTAACTCAATATAATAGACGTATGTAAGTCTGCTCTTAATAATATATAAACAAATCCTTAATCAAAACCAAACCCACTTATTCATTGACACAATACCTCATAGCCAAACCCAAAAACCCACCACGCTAACCATGAAACTCCAAATTAAACCACACAGATAAAGTTTCAGCATGCTACTGGAAGTAAGATGAACAAAGATTGAGTACCTACTAGTCCACTTAGACTAAGTTAAGCGGCTACTCCCTCTCTCTCTCTCCGTCTCTCTCTTCTTGCCTCACTCTTAAGGGTTATGACTGCTGTGAATACGAACTCAAAGCTGCGGCTGTTAGGGTTTGTGTTTATTTTATTTTATACTACTGGTGGGTACACATAAGTCAAATAAATAGATAAATATACAAATATATATATATATATATATATATATATATATATATATATAAGTTATATGAAACTCAAATGGTAAAACAATGAAGGCAAGAGAGAAAATAATGAGGCAAATCTAGCTCTCAGACAAGCTAGGGACACAAGTCAAAGCTATTGATGTGATTTTGTAAATTGTCCAGTTGGTGTGTACGAATAATTGAAAGTCCTGTTTATACACCATGTTTTGATTTGATTCTATCAATTGAATACAATCAAATGGAATCAGATTTTTAATGCAACGAAAACAAATATTAAAATTCACCTGAAAACTTTGATCACTTGAACAAAGTCAGTAGCTCCATGGAAAAGAGGCTATTGGATCACCTGCTCAACAAATACACAACTTGCAGACCAAATATCAACTGGAGTAGAGGATTTTTGGCCTCCAAGTAAGAGTTCAAGTGCCTTGTACCACAGACTTGCAACCTAAAGAACTACCCCAACTGTGAGAAGATATGCCACAATGACTAGTGGAGAATTCAAAACAATTGAATTAATTGATGTTTGGATGTGTTTTTGATGTGGAACATACGTTTGAATCAAGAAGCCCCATACATGCATATATATTTTTTCATAATAACCAATTTTGTTGGTCATCTTGCTACAAAGTAATTGAAGTATGCATATTTTATTTTATTTTGAAATTAGTACTCTATCCTTCATATTTTTTCTATAACCTTATCCCGTTCACTAAGTTCTACCATTTTACTCTTATGTTTAAAAAACAAAAAATAAAAGAGCATCCATAAGCACAATTTTAGTTTTTTATTTTTTGGTTAATTGATTGTATGAGTTTAAATATTTGTTCTTATTGATGTGATTGGTTTAAATTTTTATGTTGTTTTTCATATATGGATTCTATATGGGTTATCGTGGGTAGATTGACCAAGTCTGCTCACTTTTTGCCTATGAAAACTGTTTATAATGCGGATAGACTTGCTACTGTATACGTCAATGAGATTATTCGATTGCATGGTGTTCCAATTTACACTTTGTCGGATAGAGATTCAAAATTTGTGTCAAGATTTTGGCAAAGCTTACAGAAAGCATTAGGGACGGAATTGCGGTTCAGTACCACATTTCATCCACAACCTGATGGGCAGTCTGAAAGGACTATACAGACGTTGGAGGACAAGCTTCGAATGTGTGTTTTAGATTTCCATGAGAGTTGGGAAACTTATCTACCTTTGGTAGAATTTGTGTATAACAAAAGTTTCTACTCTAGTATAGGAATGGCACCATGTGAAGCTTTATATGAGAGAAAATGTCGATCTCTGGTTTGTAAACCAAAGTTTGGGATAGAGCATTGACTGGGCCTAAAATTTCGTAAATTACTACTAAGAAGATCAAGATCATCCAACAGAGATTGATAACTGCTCAAAGCTGACAAAAGAGCTATGCAAACCAAAGAATGAGGGACTTAGAATTTGAGGGTGCGGATCATGTTTTTATCAAAGTCACTCCGATGAAAGGGCAAACAAGATTTGGGAAAAAGGGGAAATTGTCACCCTAGTACATAGGGCCATTCCAAATTTTAGAAAGATTGGGCCCGATTGCCTATTGAATTGCTTTAACACCCGGCATAGACCAAGTGCATAATGTGTTTCGCATATCAATGTTACGAGGCTACCTTCGAGATCCTTCTCATGTCATTGACTATCATCATATTGCTTATAATGACGATAATATATATGAGAAGAAACTTATCTAGATCCTTAACCAGCAAGTCAAGCAATTGAGGAACAAGACTATCCCAATGGTAAAAGTCAAATGGAAATAACATCACATAAAGGAAGCCACTTGGGAACGAGAAAAAGAAATGATGCAACGATATCCAGAATTGTTTTTGACTTGCGGTAAGCAAGTTTGGAGGACCAAACTTCCTAAAGGGGGGAAGACTTTGATCACCCGACCCCATATTATGCTTAATTATGCATGTGATTATGTGTATGATATGAATTTGCATGTGTAATTATGTGATTTATGCAATTTTGAAATTATATCTGTTACTTATAGGAAAATCTATTGCAATTACAACTTTGAACTGAAAATTGAAGCCCTAGAGGCGCCAGAAACCAAAACCAACTTTATATCTATGTTTAGTATGATTTTTAGAGCCTATTGTGAAATTTTGTAAAATTACGATTCATAATGAATTAATTGAGTTTAATTAGAGTAAACTAATTTAAGTTTAATAAGCTTAAGTTATATATATGTATATAACATTAAGACTTAAAAGGAGGTCTTGAGCTCATCTATTATCAACAAAAGAAGAAAAGAACTCCTAGAGTTGAAGAAGAGAAGCAAGTGAGATTGCTAGATTCAAGGGAAAAACTCAAGATTTGAGCTAAGGTATGAAAATCCCTCTAGAATCATTGTGATAACTCATCTTTTGTTTGGAATCAAGAAGGAATTTGAAGATTTGTAACCTATATGAGTTAGGGTTTTGGGTTGTGTGATTGTTTGAACTAAATTCAAGAAATTAAGCCTTAATCTCTTCAACGTTGTTTGATTTGAGTTCAATCTTAGAAATACTTCATGAAATGAGCTCTAGGGTTTTCATACAACAAAAATTTGTGTAAGGATCATCCAAGTAAATATGTATTTTGAACTTGATCATGTGTGTAGACACCCCATTTTTGACCGCCCGTAAGACTCGGGCGCTTTGTCATGTGCACCTGATGATGAAAGTTACATTGTGTGTGATCCGAATGCTCAACGAAGGACTCCAAGGTCGAGCTTTGAAACAGTTCAAACACCTTCCTATTTACCTTGTCTATACTTCAGAGGTCCTTTTTTTAACATTGTGCCACCCTACACTAAGCATGAAACAGAGAAACAAGGGAGCACATTGGGGTCTGGTCGTGCCTCATTGGGAGCCAGCTGTGGCCATTTGGGGCCGGTCGTGCCTTGGTGGCGATAAACAATATTAGCTATCTGTTTTGAATATATTTTCGACCTACTTTGCTCAAATTCTATAAATACGAGTATATATCTCTGCTTTAAGGGTTGAACAATTTCCAAAGAGCCTATACACTTACTTGAGAGCTCCTTCTTCTTGTGCAAGCCATCTTTGAGCAAGCTTGCCATCTTTAAACTATATCTATACACCATACACACCCTCACACCTTAACCTTGGAGCCTTGGTTGAGCCTTGAGAATCACAATTCAAGCCTGAGTGTGTGTTTTAATAAAGATTGATCCACAACAAAAGCTTGTCCTCTTTAAGAGGTATAAG
>NW_021024828.1:544924-561952 GCF_004153795.1 Camellia sinensis
GCTCTTTAGCTCTGGAAAACAACTTCAAGTGGCTGCAATGGAGGTTGGAGGTATGGTGCTAGGTGGTGGTGTAGAGAAGGGTGTTAGACTTGAGAGGTTTTGAGCTTGGGAGTAGAGAGAGAGAGGGATATAATGCAAGAGATGCAAGCCAGGGACTGCCTTGACTCTTCTGAATGATGTATGTTTGAGCTGCCTTGTGCGGAAATCCACTGGGATGCCCCGATTAGCCTCTGTTTTGCAATTATTCTTGGAAAGCGCGCCAAGCTCCAGAAGGTTGCTAATTCTTGATTTGCTGCAACAGAGAGCAGGAAAGGGGCATAGCAATGTATTTTCACAAATGTATGCATGTCTCGATCCTCGTGCCACCAATCACGCATCTTGATGCATAATGGCCGAGGGGTCGAATTGTGCAACTCAATATAGAATGAATACACATAAAAACTCAACTAAAACCTAACTCCATCATGGGTAATCCGAAGTGTCGGTGACTGGGGAATTAAGACACGTTCCGTCACTCAGAGTACGAAACGTACCTCGTTTCCCATGCTCGGGCTAACCTCTATCCCAAGCACGATGCAAGATGCATGATATGCATGAAATGCAACTAAGATACAACCTAGCATACACAATGCTATGAAATGGCATACACGATACATAATGGACTTACACCAACATGAGTGGACCTCAGCCACACTCACATAAGAGGCCATAAGATGAAAATGAGACAACTCGGAATACGTACACACATGCACGCAAATCGAGGACCGTACCTAAGGCACAAAATGCCACTCTAACAAGACATGGCAAGGCATGAAATATGATATGCAAACATGCAAATTTCAGAGGCAATAAGTGATGCAAAACAGCCTCGAAAGATGTCAAAATAGCACCCGATGCATGAAATGGTCCCGAAATGCAAGATTAAGCACATGAAATGACTTGTAGCTACATCAAGCATGCATTATTTGATCATGACATGTGAAGACAGATTTAAGGCAGCCCCAAAACAAGCATGCTTACAGTTTTAAGCAAGGCCAAACAGTAAACACAAATAGGGCAAAACTAGCACGCAAAAATGGCCCTAAATGTGAGGTAAAGAAGCAAGTCACAACTTCAGACCTCAAACAGGTGAGGGCCCTTCAACAATGTTGAAGAGGGGCCCAAAATATGATGTTTTACAGTTTACAACAAACCCCAAAAACCAGCACAGGTATGGCTAAGATCTCATGCAAGAAATGGGCCAAAAAAGGGCCAAAGAAGCAAGTGATGGTTGCTGGCCTTAAACACAAAGGGGCCCTTCAACAATGTTGAAGAGAGGCCAAAAATAATTCACTTTACAGTTGATGGCCGGACCCAAAACAGTATGCCAAAATGCTCAAAATGCTATGCAAAATAAGGCCAAAAAGAGAGATATAACACAAAGTATATAAAGGGTGCCTCAAACAGTGAAAGACTCTTAATGAAACATGAAAAATAGCTCAAAATAAGGTCATTTGTAGTTCGGACCACAGCCCAAAAATAGAAGCAAAAGAGGCTAACAAATCATGCAAAAATAGGGATATAACACAAAGTATATAAAATATGCCTCAAAACATGAAAGACCCTTAATGAAACATGAAGAGGGGATCAAAATAAGACTTTTTTCAGTTCTGAAAAGAGACCAAAAACAGAAGCATCCGAGGCTAACAAATCATGCAAAAAAATGGCCAAAAGAGAGATATAATGGCAAGTAGTAAATGGAGGCCACAAACAGCAATGAGTCCTTCAACAATGTTGAATAATGGCTCAAAATAAGCAACTTTTCAGTTTATGACATGCCTCAAAACAGATTATACATAAGCCTAAAATACTACGCAAGAAATAGGCATACAAGAGGGATAATGAAGCAAGTGCAAGATGGGGACCTCAAATGACAAAAGTCCCTTAATGAAACATGAAATAGAGCTCGAAAAAACACTACTTTCAGTTATGGCCGGAGCTCAGATATACAAGAAAGAGAGGCTAAGAAATGTTGCAAAAAATGAGCTAGAAAGAGGGAAATGGTAACTCACCCTTGTAGACCAATCTTTAGCAACTTCTTGGACCAAATTTGCTGCCTCCTAGCCTCTGAGAAGACCTCCAAGCTGCTGGAAATGGAAGTGGTGGTGTGGTGCTAGGTGATGGTGTGTAAAAATGGTTAAGAACTTAAGGGGTTTTGGGGTTTAGAGTAGAGAGAGAGAAATTTAATGAGAGAGCTCAAAACTAAAATTTTCTAACCCTCCAACACAGCTAGGAGCTTCTGGTTTTATAAGCAAAAGAGTTGAAAAAGATGGGGAAAAAAGGGGGGGAAAACAATTCAAGTTTCCCCCCAAAAAAGGCCAAAAAGTGGGATATAAAGGCAAGTGGTAGCTTCTGGACCCAAATGGCCGAGATCCCTTCAACAAAGTTGGAGAGGGGCTCAAAACAAGACATTTTGTAGTTTATGAACAAGTCCGAAACAGCTCACAGGTAAGCCTAAAATACCGTGCAAAAATAGGCCTAAAAGAGCGTTAAAGAAGCAAGTGATAGGAGGAGATCTCAAACAGAAAAAGGTCCTTAATCAAACATGAAAAGGACCTCAAAATATGACTATCTAAAGTTTGGGTTGGAGCCCAAAAATGTAGAATGAAGGTTCGGGAGCCAAAACACGCAGTTCGGGGCCCCGAAAGTGGGCTGTTAGGCACCGGAAGTTGTGTCCGACCACAAAGTTGGTCTCTCGGACCACAGTGTCCCTCAAAGGAGAGCAAATAAGATGTATGCCAAAAACCAGGGCAAACGGAGGTGGTTAGGCGGTCCCGAACCGAGGCACACGGCCAACGGCTCTGAAAAACCGAAAACCGGGCTCCAAACGGGCAAAATGGCCTACGACCACGAAGCATAGCCTACGGCCACCGAGAGATGATCTATGAGACCTCTCCATCCCTTCGGTTAGAGAAAACAGAAAAAACAGAGCTGGTTCGCAAATCGAGGCAAAGCGCAAAAGAGTCCGGAAGTCCGGAGGCAAGGCTCGCAGCCGAGACTCTGAAACTTCTGAGCAAGCACAATATGCAATATCACCGAGTGCTCAACTGGTGACGTCTAAGTCTCAAGGTCGGTCAAAAATGGGGTGTCTACAGTTGCCCCTCTTTGACAGAACTCGAAAGTCATGCGTAACGGGAGTGAATGTCAAAACCTAGAGACGACCCATTTTTGACAAGGCCGAAGACTTAGACAAACATGCAAGATAACAAAGATGTGCCCGTAGGCATGCCCGTAGGCAGGGGGCAAGATGCAAAATGATATGCAGGAAGATTTTGACAATTGGACTTATACGCTACGCGAAGCCGGTTTGAAAATTGGACTTATACGCTACGCGAAGCCGGTTTGATAATTGGACTTATACGCTACGCGAAGCCGGTTTGATAATTTGACTTATACGCTACGCGAAGCCTGGTTTGATAATTGGACTTATACAATATGCGAAGCCGGTTTGATAATTGGACTTATACGCTACGCGAAGCCTGGTTTGATAATTGAGGATTTATGCAATGCACTGTAATGTAGTGGCTAAAATGCAATGTAATAGCTAAGAGGTAAAGGTACCTTACAGGGGCAATTGGCAATGACTTACCTCATGCTGCTGGGGATCTTTCGCTTCTTCTTAGTTGAACGGCAGGTACTACTTTTCTCCCTGACTATGGTCGCAGCTTTCCCTATTCTCCAACAGGGTGACAGATTAGGTTGGTTCAGTATCCAGAATTGAGGTGCATACATATGCTATCTCAATCTATGGGGCTGCCATACAGATTTCAAGCCGAGGATATACCTTTGGGTATTTAAACCAGACTTTAGTCTCGGAAATCTCGAACCTTTGTGTTCTAGGCACGAGCCATTCGAACTCTAGTTTCCACCGTCTCAGTTGATCTCCTAGGAACTCACCGCAAACATAGGCAGGTGGCTATACCAGACCACGGGAAGCCGTTCGGGCACGACAAACACCAAAGGAATTACACCTTTAGAGGATTTAAGGCCTCCTAGACCGAGAGTGCACAAGATACTGCGAAGAAATGCAAGTAAAATGCAAGTACGATGCGCAAAACAGCGTGAATGATGATGCAGGATTTAAGGTCTCCTTAGACCAGACGATAAAACAGATATGGTGCAATGGATGTAATAGATGATAGATGCGATGCAACAGAGAGTACAATAGATGCAAAATGGTGACATACTCCAACCACGTTGGACTCATGAGTGGAGGAAGAATAAAGAAAATTAATCAGGAGCGCGTTCCATGCATCCTAAGATAAATTCCAGACACGCTGAAATCGTGTGAGGAAGGGGACAAAGAGAGAAATATAGGGACTTATCCCAGTGTTTCGGAATGGTATAAGTATTGGAACGTATTCTGAACGCTTTTAACCGAAGGGGGAGAAACATAGGGACGTATCCCGGTGTTTCAGAATGGTATGAGCATTGGAAAGTATTCCGAACACTTTTAACCGAAGAGGGAGAAACCTAGGGACGTATCACGGTGTTTCAGAATGGTGTGAGTATTTAAATGTGAACATAAAGTGTGATAGATGCACTGTGTGAACAGAGTATGATATATATACTGAAAATGAACACAAAGTGTGATAGATGCACAATGTGAACAGAGTATGATTGATATACTAAATGTGAACATAAAGTGTGATAGATGCACTGTGTGAACAGAGTATGATATATATACTGAAAATGAACACAAAGTGTGATAGATGCACAATGTGAACAGAGTATGATTGATATACTAAATGTGAACATAAAGTGTGATAGATGCACTGTGTGAACAGAGTATGATATATATACTGAAAATGAACACAAAGTGTGATAGATGCACAATGTGAACAGAGTATGATTGATATACTAAATGTGAACATAAAGTGTGATAGATGCACTGTGTGAACAGAGTATGATATATATACTGAAAATGAACACAAAGTGTGATAGATGCACAATGTGAGCAGAGTATGATTGATATACTAAATGTGAACATAAAGTGTGATAGATGCACTGTGTGAACAGAGTATGATATATATACTGAAAATGAACACAAAGTGTGATAGATGCACAATGTAAGCAGAGTATGATTGATATACTGAATGTGAACACGAAGTGTGATAGATGCACTAAGTGAACAGAGTATGCTGGATATACTAAAAGGGAACACAAAGTGTGATAGATGCACTTGGTGAACAAGTATGATGGATATACTAAAAGCGAACACAAAGTGTGATAGATGCACTATGTGAACAGAGTGTGATTGATAGACTAAATGAATGAAGTGTGATTGATACGCTAAACGAGAATGTATGTGATGGATACACAAAAGTGAATGAAGAAAGTGTGATAGATACACTAAAGAAATGATCTTAAACGGAACTTCTTTGAATGAACCATACATACAATATCGTGCATGAATAGGAAAGAAACCTGATAGGTACAATGCAATACAATGCATGATGTTTAAGGAACGCAATAAACAAGCGTAGCGGCGCTTTTAGAAAGCACCTCATGGGGACGGGGATCTCCCCTCGTGCTCTTCGAACACTTACCTTCAACTCACAGTACAAAGGCTCTGAAATACTGACAAGGATTCTTCACGTAGAACACTTGGGATGCCACCTTTCTTCCTGACCACATTCACAACTTTCCCTATTCTCTAACGGGGTGACAGACTAGGTTGGTTCAGTATCCAGAATTGAGGTGCATACACGCTATCTCAACCTATGGGGCTTCTATACAGATTTCAAGCCGGGGATACACCCCTGGGTATTTAAACCAGACTTTAGTCCCAAAAATCCCGAACCTTTTATGTTCTAGGCATCAGCCATTCGAACTCTAGTTTCCACCGTCACAGTTGGTCTCTTAGGAATTCATTGCAAACACGGCCAAGATGTCCCTGGCACGAAACGGTCCTCAAGAAGAGCACTTATGATTGCCTATTCTGGCTTGAAGCAGACTTGATCTTAAGCTTGAGGTAAAGGTACATTCATACTTCAGAGCATTGGCAAGACGTGAAGAGGTACACACGGAATGTAGTCCTCGAACTTACTGAAGTTGAAACAAACTCAGATACCCGACATTTTCCTCTTTTGCTTTTGCTTTGCAGTCCGGAACCATATATAGCTTCAGATAGGTCCTGGTTCTACTCTTCTCACATGACCTGGGTTGAATCCTACGATTTTATGAAAGAACAAATTCTGTTTTGTACAAATTGGAGAACGGCACGGCACTCGGAGTACAAAACGATTTTATTTTTGAATTTGAGATATGAGTTTTCGACCGAGTATTGAGCCTACAACTGAACACAGCAAAACGACTCAACAAGGAAATAAAAGGCACACAACCTAGACACAACGAGTAACACTCGAAACGACTCAAAACAAGAATCGAGATAAAACCAAAAGACACGACACTCAGACGTGCACAGGGAGCCTGTTTCACCGGGTAGTGTTTCCCACCCTTTCTCATTTGTAATCCTCACATCACTCGGCCCTCAAGCTCTGTTTTCTGAAAAAGCCCTTTTCTCACTTTTTCTCTCATCGTAATTTTTTTTTAAAAAAAATCAAAAAATTTAAGCACAATACGCCAAATCCAAACTCAAAATAAAAAATAATAATAGAAAAAAAAAGATAAGCAAAATACGAAAAATCCAAACCTAAAATAAAAAAATTAAAAGCAAAAAAAAATTAAAAATTTAAGCAAAATTCACCAGTGCTTGCAAGTAAGCAAAAAATAAAATAAAAAATTGAGTAAGTGATACTAGTTTACTTCGAAGTATCACCAATTTATTAAAGCCTGATCATGGCCAATATACTGGCTTAGTCCTTGCCCCTACTTTTGCATCACTTTCTCAAAATTGAAACAAAGTCGGACAAAAAAAAACCCAATTCCCTACCATGAACAAGCAAGGATATGTTTTGGTTAAGCATATTATCAAACATGTAATGAGAAATCTACATCCAATAAAAAGAACATAGAAATCAAAATTTAGGATAGTAAGCATCAATTTGAGTAGAACCAACAAATGTTTCTTCTGTTTATTCGAGGGTTCATATAAAACAAATGTGATTTATGAACAAAGTCAGAGTGTTTCTTCTGTTTATAGGTTTTCAATTCTCTAAGCACTAATATGATTTATGAGTTGCATTCATCATAGGCAAACAAATGTGTCACTTTTATCAACGAAGTTAACAAGAATGATAAGATGTTCTGTAGTAATTATTTTTTCCTTTGTGGTCTTGTAGTTCACAGATTCTTTAGTCTTAGTAAAATGACTAATTAAGCTAATGTATATTTCTATAATTAACTACCCCATTAATAGAGTATATATATATATATATATATGTATATGAAATTTTTTAAAACACATGCCCTGAAAAAACAGGGTATCCCATTTTGTAACTTTACCATAATGATTTGTAATATAATCATGGAAAATCGTGAATTTACTCACTTAAAAAATTTGTAACTTTTTAGTACTCATAACATAATTGGTTCACAATATCACTACAATAATTTTTAACTAGTATTGCTTTGTATACGCCACAAAAATTCATAACTACATCACAAAAATTCATAAAAAACACCAAAAAAATTGGTTACTTTTTTGACATGGACGTGTGTATAGTAGTTGTACCATATATATATATATATATATAACTAGATCATTCATGGTATTTTTTGTTTGGTTTCAATCAAAAAAAGAAAAAAAAAAAAAACATAGGAGCACCAAACAGTGAGGGTCAATTTCAATGAATAAAATGTTGTAAAAGCATATATTAGTTTCATTGGGAACATATAGGAGCAATAAACAATTAAGAAATACTTCAATACCAAATAATAATAAAAAAATCCAAAAATTAAATATTGATCAAGAACAAGAATTATAGTATAAGCACACCAGATCTTATTTTTCAATTATATATACAATCAAAGAAAAGGGTTTCGTGGAACCCAACCAGGTCTTCTTCATGTATACATACATGTGCAAATTCAATACATCCCATAAAGAATATCCAAAAATCAACATCCACAAATCAATTCGCACTTAGAAAATCAAAGGAAAAAAAAAATACTCACAATCTGATTCTGGAATTGTTTCTTCTCTCTATTTCACTTGAGATTGGTTGATGATTTTTAGAGACTTCCTATCAAAACAAAACTAATAAGTATATAGATGTATATATACGTATATAAATCCAGTGAGATAGATAGAGAGAGAATTACCTTCAACTTGTATCAAAACCCTAGCATTGTGATTGCTCATAGTCCATAATGAGAGAAATTATGAACCTGACTTGTAGTGGGTTTCTATCTCTAATTTGGGCGTGTGATATTTTTGCGCCAAACTTTTTGGGTTTTTCAATATAATGTTATTTTTATTTTTATTTTTATGGGTTCAATAACGTTGTTTTTATTTTATTTTATTTTTTTTTGTGTATATGTTATCTCAATAATAACATTTTTTAATTGCCATTAATCCTTAATTTACATAATTTTTCACAACATTTATAAAAGGTTATCAAAAATTAGAATTCAATGCTATAAATATCTAATGCTTAGCGCCTCAAGTCATTTAATCACAAAATGCTATAAATGCTTCATAATTAATAACATTTAATAAAAATGCTATAAAATTATGTTATTAAAAGTACTATTTGTTGTAGTGATTATTTGCATAACCAATGAACACACAATCAACGGTTTTTGGTCCTATCTTAGTCGTTTTGGAACTAGGACTGCCACCTTGGCCAAACATCCCCACACTTTGAGGTAATTGTAGGTAGGTCGTTGACCTTTCCATAATTCATAAGGTGTTTGATTGAGTTTCTTGTGGGGTACCCCGTTTAGGATAAAGTTAGCAGACAAAATCGCCTCCTCCCACAAATTCTGAGGTAACCCTGAACTAATCAACATGGCATTCATCATCTCTTTAAGAGTTCGATTCTTTCTCGTAGCAATTTCATTTGACTGAGGAGAATATGGTGCAATGGTTTGGTGAATAATACCATGTTCAGAACAAAATTCCTCAAATGGTGCCTCATACTCACTACCTCTGTCACTCCTCACTATTTTAATTGTTTTGCCAAGTTGATTTTCAACCTCAAGTTTATATTGCCTAAAAGTTTCTACGGCTTCATCTTTACTTCTCAATAAGTAAACATTGCAATATCGAGTGCAATCATCAATAAAAGTAATAAAGTACTTCTTACCTCCTCTAATTTGAACAAATGTTAAATCACAGATATCTGTGTGAATTAAACTTAGAGATTCAGTACTTCTTTCTACTTTATTAAATGATGCCTTAGTAAGTTTTGCCTCAACACAAATCTCACATTTATGATTAGGATCAAATTCTAAGTTTGACAAACATTTTAATAATTTTCTGTAAGCATTTAATTCGAAATTTAATTTAAATAATTATTTTCTGAATTAATTTATTTTGTTGTTTATATTATTTACACAATTAATTTACACACACACACCACTGTGGGTATAACAAAAATTGTTGAAAAATGGCTTTAAAAATCCTTATTTTTTGCTAACTTTGAGCATTAATTAAAGTGAAACCCCTAAAAGCTTTGTAGCCAAAAGATAATCAAACATTTGGCTACTAAATTTTTTGTAATCAAAAGAAAAGCAAACATTTGACGACTAAAATCTTTCGTAGCTAAAAACAAAAGCTGAAGATTAAAAAAATAATTTTGCTGACTAAAAATTTAGTAGCAAAAAATGTGGAGTTTAGGCGACTAAATTTTTAATAGCCAAAAATGTGGAAGTTTAGGCGACTAAATTTTTAGTAGATTAAATCAATTTAATCTGGTCCGAATCAATTTCCAAATTAAACTTCACCGTAGGCTCTAAAAATTATGCCAATCACGATGGCGTAATCAATTTCGAGTTCTATGGCCGATAAGGCGTTAAATTTAATTTCCAAGGCAGCTAATCGAATAGATATTCCTACGGTGAACAGATAGAAATTCAAAACCACATATTTTCACATAATGGCACACAAAATCATATCAAACACATAATCATACTCATATTAAGGACCAGTTAACATAATACAGAACAGGGGTCTTATAGTCGCCCCTCCGAGTTTTTGGCCCAGTGAGCCTTTTAAGGATAGAAAAGTTTAATTTGTCCATGTTGATTGGCCATAGGATCTCTAAGCCATCGGAATCCACAAGAATGGCTGTTGTTTCTAACGAAATAGTCTTGATGATGTAAGAGCCCATCCAATTGAGTTTGCATTTGCCCCTAGTGTTTTGGATAGGAACTCGATTGTCCTTCAGCAATAAATTTTCTTTTCTCAAATTATGGGATTTGGCTTTCTTGCTTGTCTTCATTGGTTTGAGAAATGACCCAGTTTTGAATCTTCGAGCACCCCAGACCTTTTCGCCCCTAGTTCAAGAGCTGTTTCTCATCCAACTATACAAGCTTCTTTTGATCACATCTGACCTTATTGCCCCTAGTTCAAGGGCTACTTGAAATCTGGCCATGCAAGCCTAATATTTTGGTCAACCATTGAACATTCTGAGTCAAAGTTTGAAAGAAAAGGACTTAGCAGGCCTCTTTTCCTTCTCAGTACTCACATTAACAAACATGATTTCATTCATTAAGGGCTTAGCATGCCTCTCTTTCTCTCAATTGATCAAATTTTTGTAAAACCTGAGAAATTCCTTTCTCTTTGTTTTCAACACAATGTTCAAAGAGTTTTGAAAAACTTAGGTCGATGCAATGATTTCAAGGCACAGAAGAGCAGGTGAAATGGATTGCCGTTTCATTCAAGACTTCTGTCACAACTGGCGCAAGGCAGAAGCAAACACAAGAGTGTGAAAATCACTGTTGTTTCATTTAGATCTTTTGGTGTAACTGGCTCCAAGGCAGAAACAGACTCAAAAGAAAGCAAAAAGACAAACACAAAACAAAATGGCGATGCCCGAGGTAACACCCCCCGGAATCACCTGACTCCAACAAAACAGGACTGACTCGATACAACAAGACAGACCCGACTGACTCAGTATGAAAAGATTGACTCAATACAAAACGACAAGACTGACCGAATACCCAAGTCACAAACTGGCATTCGCAAATGCTCAAAACAGTGCCTGCCATATGCCACGTCAGGAGTAAACTGAGCGCCGCCCACAGGTGGTTCATCTCTGATCAGATCACATTATCCCCCCACAAATTCACCGATCGAGTGCCGATAGACTTTGCTGGACTGGCGCGGGGATAACCCTGTTGTCAAACAGATCTTGTACATCATGGCACAGACGAAAGCAACTTTCGGTGTCATGACCGGTTTGTTGATGGTAGGCGCAATATTTAGTCTGATCATGCTTTGTAGGGATAGGATCGGGTAGGGGCCGTTGTTCCAACAGTTTCAGATGCCCTTTCCGGATTAAGACCTCTAGAGCTTTTGACAAAGGCATATGAAGTGGGGTGAAAACCCTCTTGACTCGAGGTGGATATTTAGTTTCTTGTGAGCTACTCCTGGACGCACCGGTGAATGGGGTAGCTGTTTTTGATGCAGAGGTGGTAACCATGCCCACTTCAGAAGATCTTGCAGCTGCATCACCACTGGTGGTCGCATTTGAACTGCGGAAAAATGCCCTCCTGGGCTGCTCTTTCTCTTGGTCAAGAAGGCCCTGCTTCATAGCGTCCTCAATCTGTACCCCCATCTCATGCAGATCAGAAAAGGTAGGGAAGTGGAGTACAATCATCTTTTGCATCAGTTTTGGCTGGAGATTGCGCACAATCATCCTGATCTGGTCCTTGTCAGTGGGCCTAAGGGTCATCATCGAGGCCTTGGCCCTCCAGCGGGCTACGAAATCAGAAAAACCCTCCTTAGGCTCTTGCCTTGTTGTCTCAAGATCATGAGTTGTGACCTCGATTTGCGTGTTATAGGAGTACTGCGCAACGAAGGCCTCGGCCATCTCAAGTTCCGTTTGACATCATCTTCTAATTTTGCATACCAGATAGCGGCCACACCCGACAGGGTCCAGCCGAATAAAGAAAGTTTCTGTGGTCGGGTTAGGCCCATTGGCCGCAGTATATCGGAGAATAACCGAAGGTGGACCATGGGATCCCCGGATCCGTCGAAACGATCAATCTGTGGCATCTTAAATCTGTCTGGCAGCGTCACAGCTGCATCGGTATACCCGTCCTCAATGTCCGGAATGGATTTTACTCCCTGAGATCTCTTGAACATCTTTTCTAACTTGCTCACCTTCAGCGCTGTAGGGTCTAACTCGAACTCAAACGGTGAATCCGGCAGGTTGATCGGTGCTTTAGACAGCTGGGGTAAGATTGGGGGGGGGAGCCGGTCCTCTCGAAATGTTCGTATCCCCCTGGACATTTGGTGCCTCCTTGGGTGCTGAAACTCCTGGTGGGGGAGAGGCTTGGTGCGAAATAGATGCTCCATTTTGCTATTGCAGCCTGCTGATCAGCTCAGCCTGCTGGGCCATGATCGCGGCCTGCTGTTTAGCAAATTCCACTTGCCGGGCAGCATCTTGCTGCATGAGTTTCATACTTTCTTGCATTTGGCGCATCATTGCCTCCATTCCTAATGTGTTTTGCTGATCCATCTAACTGACTGGTATCTATCCCTGCAGTATAAACCGAGACCTCAGCCTGACTGTTCACTAGTGGGGTGGATAAGGGCCACTGATCTGGTAACTGCTGAACTGGTGATTTGTGCCTGATTGGCCCTTTTACCCTGCCTCTGGCAAAGGAACACTGATTGCCCTTGAACTGAATCTCTGACCTGACAAAGTCTATCAGCACAAGTTCGATGAACCTCGGGGGATACCGGAGCCTTCTGAAGCTATGGTTCCCAGACTACCTAGCAAAAGAGAAAACATGCAGCATCTCAGCCTAACTTCACCAAAACAGATACGAGCATAGTAGGATGACTGTGCCTTCTACTGAATTCTGCCCCCAAAATTCTGCCTCAAATATGATACCCTCGGGTAAAACTGATTCCCAGATACTAATGCCCGCAGGCCTGATGCCCAAACTACTAAACTGGTGCCCGCAGGCCTGATGTCCAAACTTGTAGATTGATACATGCATTCCTATAGAGACGCACTCTAAAAGCACATAGCAGACAAGTGAGAGCCAAAACACCCCTATGTTGGGGTAGGGTTTCCCTGTCCTATTTTGTCAGGAGCTAGGATTTCACTACGCACGCAGCGGTTTCAAACAACCTATGATCGGGTAAGCAACCTATTCTAGCTTGGAATGGTTACTACGGATTCCGAATATGCACTAGGTCGAATGGTCAAAAAGGGTGCCCCGGTAAAATCGGGGTTTGTGTTCCCATACTGGCAGAGCCCACAACCGGTGCCTTGACAAGACAAGCCTCCGGCAAACCGTTCAGGAATAGCAGATGGCAAACACGGTGTCCTAGGCGCACCAATGCACATGCAATGCAAAGAAACACATAAGTGTAGTCAAAAACAGATATCATGAGTTCGAGTCAAATTCTCTAAATCCCCAGCAGAGTCGCCAGAAACTGTAGACGTCCCTGAACGCCCCGGGAGAGAGGAACGAGTCCCCCCCGTTCCGTTCGATATTGGGCTCACTACAGTTCAGGACTCTAAAATTGTCATGGTTCTAAGTTTGAACCAAAGAGTCGAAATCCGGCAAATCGTTTTGAGAAAACAGATTTTTGAAAGAAGTGCCAAACATGGACTGCTTTGCCAGATACAGAGTCGCCACCTAAATATTTTATTTTGAAAAATTTAGGAAACCCTGACTCGTTGCCTAAGGCCACGTGTCCGTCATCACCAAAGTTGCCTCAGCTCGAGAACTTGGGTACGATTGGGGAAGGTCACTTCGTGAGCACCCAAAAGGGTGTTTTTTGCAAATGCCGTATGTGGGCTTCACCCAACACAATTTCAGCAACTGTTTTAATTACCCCAACCATATTTGAGCAGTACATTAGCTTCAATGGGTCGACCACCAGTTTCTTCACAATGACAAAGCCTGTTTTTTTTCTTCTTAAATGACAGCCTGCTTTGTTATCACACCACAAATTTGGTGGACGTTGACACAGCGAATCTTGGTTCATGCTTGTTCTTTCATGCACTATGTCGAGTTGAGTTTTGGCACAAATTACTTGCCACATTCAGAACCAACTGTTAGTACACCATTTCCACCTAACTCTCGCATCAAAACATTAACTAATAGATTTATGCAAGTACTTTGTCTACTTAAAATAATTATCTCAATTAGCGTTACACATTTCAATGACAGATAACATTTGGGTCACGTAATGCAAAGTTAGAATAGTGCTGCACATACCATGTTCAACGTCACCTTATCCATTCCTAAAATCACAATCACAAGCAAACATCACCCTAATGTCTACGAAATACATGGCAATATTTGTATGTTCAACGGGATAATGTGAATGGACGTGTCAGCCATATATAATTTGTTTTGGGTGTACATAGGCACAATTAAACGTATCACATTAATATAAGCATTACACCATAATCAGTCGTCCGATCAAAACAACATCGTATAACATAACGTATACAATACAAACCCCACCCCACTTGTGCAGTGTTGTAATGCGTTTTTTGAATGTGTGTTTATCTAACATGCATTTTAACCTACTCAGGATAACATTCGATGTCATATATATACGTTAAATACCAACACACCTACCAATTGGTTTGTTGACCACACAGTGAACAATCGTAACACAGATGGGCAACGATATCCAATTCCTCCTAACATACAAAATACTCCCGAATAAATACAAAAATCCTAATTAATTTACAAATTAATCTAAGAAAGCTATAAACATGGCATGCAAGCCAGGGACTGCCTCGACTCTGATGAATGATGTATGTTTGGGCTGCCTTGCGCGGAAATCCACTGGGATGCCCCAATTAACCTCTGTTTTGCAATGATTTCTTGGAAAGTGTGCCAAGCCCCGGAAGACTGCTGATTCTTGATTTGCTGCAACAGAGAGCAGGAGAGGGGCATAGCAATGTATTTTCACAGATGTATGCATGCCTCGATCCTCGTGCCACCAATCACGCATATCGATGCATTATGGCCGAGGAATCGATTTGCATTACTCAATATAGAATGAATTCATATGAAAACTCAACTAAACCTAAACTCCATCATGGATAATCCAGAGTGTCGGTGACTGGGGAATTGAGACATGTTCCGTCACTCGGAGTACGGAACGTACCTCGCTTCCCGTGCTCGGGCTAACTCCTATCCCAAGCACGATGCAATATGCATGACATGCATGAAATGCAACTAAGATACAACCTAACATGCAACAATGCTATGAAATGGCATACACGATGCACGAGGTAACATGGCATACACAATGCGCTAACATACAACCTAGCATACGCAATGCTATGAAATGAAACGGCATACACAATGCATGAATGGACTTACACTAACACAAGTGGACCTCAGCCACACTCACATAAGAAGCCATTAGATGAAAATGAGACACTCGAGATGCGTGCACACATGTACGCAAACCGAGGACCGAACCTAAGGCACGGAATGCCACTCTAACAAGACATGGCAAGGCATGGAATATGATACGCAAACATGCAAATATCAGCAGCAAAACATGACCCAAAACAGCCCCGAATAATAGGAATATGATACCCGATGCATGAAATGGTCTCGAGATGCAAGATTAAGCACATGAAATGACTTGTAGCTACATCAAGCATGCATTATTTGCTCATGACATGTGAAGAAAGATTCAAGTCAGCCCCAAAATAAGCATGTTTACAGTTCTAAGCAAGGCCAAACAGCAAACACAAATAGGGAAAAACTAGCATACAAAAATGGCCCTAAATGTGAGATAATGAAGCAACTCATAGCTGCTGACCCCAAACAGATTAGGGCCCTTCAACAAAGTTGAAGAGGGGCCCAAAACATGATCTTTTACAGTTTATGGAAAATCACAAAAACCAGCACAGGTATGGCTAAACTCTCATGCAAGAAATGGGCCAAAAGATGGCCAAAGAAGCAAGTGGTGGTTTCTGGCCTTAAACATAAAGGGGCCCTTCAACAATGTTGAATAGGGGCCCAAAATATAGCACTTTATAGTTGATGGACACACCCAAAACAGTATGCATACAAGCCTAAGATACTACACAAAATAAGGCCAAAATGAGAGATATAACACAAAGTGTATAAAGGGTGCCTTAAACAGTGAAAGACCCTTAATGAAATATGAATATGGGGTCAAAATAAGGCCATTTGTAGTTCGGACTAGAGCCCAGAAACAGAAGCAAAAGAGGCTAACAAATCATGCAAAAATATGGCCAAAATAGAGATATAAAGGCAAGTGGAAGATAGAAGTCTCAAACAGCAATGAGTCCTTCAACAATGTTGAAGAATGGCTCAAAATAAATAACTTTACAGTTTATGACATGCCTCAAAACAGTCTACACATAGGCCAAAAATACTACACAAGAAGATGGCATACAAGAGGGATAATGAAGCAAGTGCAACAAGGAGACCTCAAACAGGTAAATACCCTTAAAAAAACATGAAAAATAGCTCAAAATAAGCCTAGTTCCAGTTAAGGTCGGAGCCCAAAACAGCAAGCAAATATGACTTACAAATAGATCAAGAAAAGGGTAGAAAAGGGAAAATGGAAGCTCACCCTTGAAGACTTGTCTTTGGCAGCTCCTTGGCTTGAGTTGCAGCACTCCTAGGCTCTGGAAAACAACTTCAAATGGCTGCAATGGAGGTTGGAGGTATGGTGCTAGGTGGTGTTGTAGAGAAGGGTGTAAGAACTTGAGGGCTTTGGGGCTTGGAGATATAAAGAGAGAGAGATATAAGGCAAGAGCTCAAAGGGAAATTTTTTAACCCCCCAACACAGCTGGGAGTTGCTGGTTTTATAAGAAAAAGAGTTGGAAAAGAGGGGGAAAAAAGGGGGGGAAAACAATTCAAGTTTCCCCCCCAAAAAGGCCAAAAAGT
>NW_021024828.1:571526-630471 GCF_004153795.1 Camellia sinensis
AACAGAGAGCAACAATGGGGCATGGCAAAGTATTTTCACATATGTATGCATGACTACTCTTCAGGGAGTGTAGTCCTCGATCCTCGTGCCACCAATCACGCATCTTGATGCATGATGGCCGAGGAATCGATTTGCACGACTCAATATGAAATGAATGCACATATGAACACAACAAGGCCTAGACTCTATCATGGATAATCCGGAGCGTCGGCGACCAGGAATTGAGACACGTTCCGTCACTCGGAGTATGAAACGTACCTCGTTTCCCGTGCTTGGGCTAATTCCTATCCCAAGCACAATGCAATATGCATGACATGCATGAATGCAACTAATATACAACCTAGCATGCACAATGCTATGAAATGACATACACAATGCACGATGTAACATGGCATACATGATGCTCTAACATACAACCTAGCATACGCAATGCTATGAATTGAAATGGCATACACAATGCACAATGGACTTACACCAACATGAGTGGATCTCAGCCACACTCACATCGGTATCCATGAAATGAAAATGAGACACTCGAAATGCGTGCACACATGCACGCAAATCGAGGACCGATCCTAAGGCACAAATGCCACTCTAACAAGGCATGGCAGGGCATGGAACATGGTATGAAAACATGCAAGTTTCGGCACTGAAATGTGATGCAAAATGATCGCGAAACGTGGAAACGTGGCACCCGATGCATGGAATGAACCCGAAACACAAAACTAGGCATATGCATTGGCCTATAGCTATAAAAAAACATGCATTATTTGATCATGAAGTATGAAGACAGAAGCAAGACAGTCCCAAAAAATGAATATTTTCAGTTTATAACAAGTCTCAAATATGAACACAAATAGGGCTAATCTATCATGCAAAAAAGGCCCCAAAATAGAGATTAAACACAAAGGGACAGAAGCTGGACCCAAATGGCAAAGATCCATTCAACGAAGTTGAAGAGGGGCTCAAAACAAGGTATTTTGCAGTTTACATCAAGCCACGAAAATAATCACAAGTAAGGCCAAACTATCATGCAAGAAAAGGCCTAAAAGAGGAGTAAAGAGACAAGTAGCAGCTTCTGTTCTCAAATAGAGGAGAGCCCTTCAACAAAGTTGAAGAAGGGCTCAAAAAAAGACATTTCACAGTTTATGAAAGAGTCCAAAACAGCTTACAAATGAGCGTAAACTACCATGCAAAAATTGGCCCAAAAGAGAGATAAAGAGGCAAGTGGCAGTAGGGGACCTCAAACAGAGAAGAGCCCTTCAACAATGTTGAAGAGAGGATAAAAATAAGACTATTTACAGTTTGTCTTGGAGCCCATAAATTATCAAAAACAAGGCTAATATATCATGCAAGATTAGGCCCTAAGAGAGAGATAAAGAAGCAAGTGGCAGTAGGGGACCTCAAACAGAGAAGAGCCCTTAAACAATGTTGAAGAGGGGCTCAAAATAAGACTATTTAAAGTTTGTCTTGGAGCCCAAAAATGATCAAAAACAAGGCTAATATATCATGCAAGATTAGGCCCTAAGAGAGAGATAAAGAAGCAAGTGGTAGTAGGAGACCTCAAACAGCAGGAGGTCCTTAATAAAACATAAAAAGAGGCTCAAAATATGACTATTTACAGTTAGGGTCGGAGCCCGAAAGTGTAAGCAAGTATGGCTTAGATATGGAACAAAACAAGGCAAGAAAGAGGGAAAATGGGACTCACCTTTGTAGAACCAAGCTTCAATGACTTTTGGACCAAGTTTAGAAGCTCTTCACCTCTGGAAATCAGCTTCAAAGGTCTGGAATGGAGTATGGAGGCTTTGTGCTATGAGGTAGTGTAGAAATGATGTAGGAAACTTGGGGTTTTGGAGCTTGGCATAGAGAGAGAGAGAGATATACTGCAAGAGCCTTAAAGAAAATTTTGTAACCTCTGAAAACACAGCTGGGGGTGCTGGTTATATAGGCAAAGGAGTGGAAGAAAAGGGGGGGAAATGAAATTCAAATTTTCCCCCAAAAATAGGCCTAAAAGAGAGATAAAGAGGCAAGTGGTAGCTGCCGGCCTCAAACTAAAGAGAGCCCTTCAACAAAGTTGAAGAGGGGCTCAAAACAAGACATTTTACAACTTATGACCAAGTTTGAAACAGCTCACAAATAAGCCTAAAATACCATGCAAAAATAGGCCTAAAAGAGAGTTAAAGAGGCAAGTGATAGTAGGAGACCTTAAACAGCAAAAGGTCCTTAATCAAACATGAAAAGGAGCTCAAAATATGACTATTTACAGTTTGGGTCGGAGCCCAAAAATGCTTGCAAGCAAGGCTTAGATATAGAGCAAGATAGGAACAAAAAAGAGGGAAAAGAAGCTTACCCTTGAAGACCAATGGACCAGCAGCTCTTGGTCTGAGAAATGGTGCTCCTAAGCTCTGAAAAACAGCTCCAAGTTATTGGAATGGATGGTGGTGGGGTGTATACCAAAAACCGGAGCAAACGGAGGTGGTTAAGTGGTCCCGAACTGAGGCACACGGCCGTCGGCTCCGAAAAATCAGAAATCGGGCTCCAAACGGGAAAAATGGCCTACGACCACGAAACGTAGCCTACAGCCACTGAGAGATGATCTACAAGACCTCTCCCTCCCTTCGGGAAGAGAAAACAGAGAAAAGGGAGCCTGGTTCGCAAACCGAGGCAAGACACGAAAGAGCCTGGAAGTCCGGAGGCAAGGCTCGCAGCCGAGACTCTGAAACTTCTGAACGAGCACAATATGCACCATCGCCGAGCGCTCAATCGGTGACATCTGAGTCTTAAGGTCGGTCAAAAATGGGGTGTCTACAATGAAATTCAGTCATGAACTGCAGAATCTCACTCTTCATTATCTTCCAGCATTTTTGAATGCAAGCCATGTTAAACCCATCTGGCCCAGGAGCTTTATTCCCATCACTATCATGTATAGCTTCCCAAATCTCTTTCTCCGTGAATGCTGCTACCACATTATCATTCTGCATAGAGTTAATAGATGAAAATATGCTAGAGAGTTTAGGCCTTGAACACCACTCCTCAGTAAATCTTCTTACAAAGTAATTAAACACTGTTTGTTTAACCCCATCTGGTTCGACCAACCTCACTCCCCCCTCCACAATTGAATTCAACATATTTTTCCTTTGCGTAGAACTTTCCATCGGTAGACACCCCATTTTTGACCGCCCTTAAGACTTGGACGCGACTGATGGTTTACTTGATGGAGAAAGGTGTGCAGGGCAAAGGTTCAGTTTCTTCGGCAAGGAGAGGGTCAAATCTCAACTTCATACCCCTTTCTTGGACCGAAACAATCTTGATCAAAAGATTTTAGACTTGAAACCCTCTCTTTCAAAACGTTTTGAAAATAAAGTTCCTACGATGTTCCGAGGCTCGTATTTTGTCGAATGTTGCGCTTTTCGGTAAACCGAGCAAGGACAAAGTGGAAATGAATGAAAGAGAGATAAAATATTTGAAAAAATTTTCAAAACACCTTGTCTAGGGGTTTGGAGTTGAATAAAAGAGGAGAAAAGAGAGGAAAACTAGTTTGAGAGAAGTTCGGCATGAATCCGGGTAGAACTGAAACTGCGCGGCTTCACCAAAACGGGCATAACTCTTTGCACAGGAGGAATTTTGATGCAAGGTTGGTGCCATTGGAAAGCTAAATTCTGGGGCTTCAATGTGGCCACATGTATGACCAGAAAATCAGATGGCAGACCAGAAAAATCAGGTGGTCCAAAGTGGTTCAGCATGAATCCGGGAGGACCAAAAACTGCGCGGCTTCACCGAAATGGGCATAACTCTTTTTATAGGAGGAATTTAGATGTGAGGCCATTACCATTGGAAAGGGGACTTCCGGGGATTCATTTCACACTCAAGAATCTCTTAAAACCAAGTCCGGGTGGGGGAGATATGGTTGGTTGAAGTTCGGTTGGACCGAATCTGCGCGGCTTCACCAAAACAGGCATAACTTTTTGCACAGGAGGAATTTTAATGCAAGGTTTACGGCATTGGAAAGCTAACTTCAAGGGCTTCATGGCCGACCAGCTTTAGACCTTGAACCTTTTGAACCCTGGTCGGCTAACCAAGGCAAGTGGTCGGCCGGCCACTTGAACTGGTCGGCCAGCTACCCTCTGTTTTGTCTCTCTAAGTGTGTTCCAGCTATGCCAGCTGGGAGCCATTTGCAGCATCCTCCACACACGTGTATGGAGGATCTTCAAAGTTGTTTTTAGCTTCCAAGAGAAGCTTTAGACCTCTTTGTCTATATAGGAGGTCTTCTCCCTCCTTTGGGCTGGTTAGAAAAAACTAGCTGAGATATACACCTATTTCCCCTCCATCTCTCTACTTCAAGCCTTCAAACACCCTTGTTCTTGGTCATTTTACACTACAACTCCTAGCCTACCACCTCAACCATCCATTCCAGCCCCTTGAAGCTGATTTCTAGAGGTTGAAGGTTCACTAACTTGGTCCAAAAGCTCCAGCTTTGCTGCTCTTCAAGGGTAAGTGCCTATTTCCCTTAAACTTGCATTTTTTTGCATGATTGGTTAGCCTTATTTGCAAGTATTTCTGGGCTTTGACCCAAACTGTAATGTGTCTTATTTGGACCCCCTCTTCAACTTTGTTTAAGGGAATTTTGCTGTTTGAGGTCACTTACTTCCCCTTGTCCTCTATCTCTCTTTTAGGGTTATTTTTGCATCCTATTTTAGCCTTACTTGTGAGCATTTTTGAGATTTTCTATAAACTGAAAAAAGTCTTTTTTTGACATCCTCTTCAAGTTTTTTTAAGGTCCCATTTCCGTTTGGGGTCATCTTCCCCCTATGCATGCTTCATCCGTTCATGATTAAGGCTATGCATTAGAGTACTTGCATTGTCCATGGTTTGGCCTCTTAGCCACTAAAATACAGTGGATTTTCAGTGGCTTAAATGCATTTTTGAGGGCCAAAATTAGAGGGGGGTGACCTCCTCTCTCCTTGTCTTGTTTGGTGGTCTTTTGGGCCTTCCAAAGGGACCCTATTTTTCATGCTTCGAAGTCATGTTTCAGGCCTCATTATGTGAGTTTTGGGGTCTTCCTTGGCTCTCTCCAAGGCCCTTTTGGCCATGTTTTATGTCTACAATGCATGTGTAGAGCAATCCCATCCAAGGCCTTTCAAAGGGGCCTTTCTTTGCATGTTTCCTAGACCCATTTCAGGGCCAATTTGGTGAGTTTTAGGGCTGTCATAGTCCATTTCTAGAGATGTTTTTGCTATGCTTCATGTCTATCTTGTATGTGCTTAACAACCCCTTGCATGGGCCTCCAAAGAAGCCCCTCATTTTTGCATGTGTTGGCTGCATTTCAATGATTATTTGGGCATATTTTGGCATGTTTTGTTCACTGTTTTTGGCTGGTTTGATGAGATCTCATGCGCATCATATAGTTGTAATACAACCCATACTTACTAGCCAATGTTGCATGCTATTTTAGTCCATCATGTTAGCATCTTTTGGCCATGCTTTAAACTGGAAATGTGCATGTTTTGGGACTGCCTTGGCTCTGTCTTTATGCTTCATGATCAAATAATGCTTGCTTTGTGCGCTTGTGGTTCAATGCATGTGCCTAGTTGAGTTTCGGGGCTTGTTCCATGCATCGGGTGCCATATTTTCATGTTTCGGGACCATTTAGCATCATGTTTCAGCGCTGGAAATTACATGTTTGTATGCCATCTTTCATCCCTTGCCATGTTTTGATAGAGTGACATTTAATGCCTTAGGTTCGGTCCTCGGTTTGCGTGCATGTGTGCATGCATTTCGGTCATCTCATTTTCATCTTATGGCCACTGATGTGAGTGTGGCTAAGGTCCACTCATATTGGTGTAAGTCCATCGTGCATTGTGTATGCCATTTCAATCTATAGCATTGCGTATTCTAGGTTGCATTTTAGAGCATTGTGTATGCCATGTTACATCACGCACATTGTGTATGCCATTTTAGTACAGAGCATTGCGTAGGCTAGGTTGCATGTTAGTCGCATTGTGCATGCCATTCCATTTGCATGGTGCTTGGAATAGGGTTTAGTCCAAGCACAGGAAACGAGGGGCATTTCGTACTCCAAGTGAGGAAACGTGCCTCGATTCCCGGTCCCCGACATTCTTGATTATCTATGATGGAATTGTTGGCTTCATATGTTCATACCCGCATTCATGTCATATTAAAACGTGCAATTTGGTCTTTCGGCCATCATGCATCGAGATGCGTGATTGGTGGCTCGAGAACCGAGGGCCACACTCCCTAGAGCTTGTGCAAGGACGGGGAGGAGTGGTCGCGCACACATATGTTGAAAATACATTACTTTCTCTTTTTCTTGCCTTTGTTGCAGAAAAACCAGAGTCCAGGGGCAGAAAGTGTCGGCCGACCAGGTTTTCTGGTAGGCCCGACCACCTTTTTTGGTTTTCACCATGAGGGGTGGTCGGCAGGTGTTTCCCAAGCCAAGAGCTGGTCGGCAGCCTTCCCCAGGTGGAGTTTCAGCCTCCTGGAGCTTTGTGTAAGTTTCAAAAATCAGTTGCAAACAATGGTGGGACAAGGCATCGCGATGGAATTTACCGACAAAGCGCATCGAGCATGCATGCATTCATTGTCATCCAAAACAGAGCCGGGGTAGTCCATTTGCATGCCAGTTTATAGCTTACTTAGCTAATTTGTTAGTTAGTTAGTGGATATGTAATAATTAGCTGTAATTCGTTATTCATTTCGGACTGTATTGTTTATTCGGACCCTCCGAGCGAGGGCAATGTTATAATAAGTGTGCGTGCATGTGATGTATGTCTTCCAACCCCACGTCTTTCTCCCTTTTATCTACTAGCTTATGATGGTTAGATTAGGGCATGTTTCAATTAACATACATATGCTTGCATGTTTGCATCATTCATCTGTCTTGCATGCACCGGGCTCGGCGCATCATACTAACTGCATTTGTAATTTCAATTCGCGAGTTGAATACTGTCTAGTTGATAAGCATTTCATATGCCATCTTAGAATAGCCGGCCTAATCTTAGTTGCATTTTGCAATGTGTTGCAATTAGGCATTTATTGAGTATATAGGGATCAGTACATGGATTCTAACATGAGCTTTTGTTTTGACTTGGGAGTACTCGGTAGTTGTCTAAGCTTAGATATTGCATGTGTGTGGAGTGACTGCCATGAAGCATGCCTTCACATGAGGCAATGTGCTTAATTGGATTAATAACTGCTGAATGCCTGTGCGGTGAAGGTTGGGGTTATTGAATATGGATATCATTGCATTTCAATATGCGATGTTTTAAAAAAAAATTTAGAAAAGTTGGAAATTACATTTTGGCATTTTTCCATTTAGAATTTTTATCCAAAAGTGATACGCGATATTTTATACGAATTAATAACGATTATTTGAAATTGAACAATTCATCAATTGCGAGTAAGCCCACTAGATAGTGGCAAAATCATGTTTTTCTAAGCCCACCCGAGGGTGGCAAATCCACGTCTTAGCCTATTTGCGGGTAGCACCATCAAACCGTTTTCAAATAAACAAACATGAAATGTCTTGTTCCAATTCATGCGACCCAGTCTATACTTTTATGCTGTGTGCATCACATAGTAAATCTAAGCTAATAACCGGAATAAGAACGCATAATGTTTTCAAAACTAGATATCATGCTTAGTAGAGGCCGATCTTTGATCGGGCGAGCGGGGGTGCTCACGAAGTGACCTTCCCCAATCGTACCCAAGTTCCCGAGCCGAGGCAACTTTGGTGATGACGGACACGTGGCCTTAGCAACGAGTCAGGGTTTCCTAAATTTCCCAAAATAAAATATTTAGGTGGCAACTCTGTATCTGGCAAAGCAGTCCAAGTTTGACACTTCTTTCAAAAAAATCAATTTTCAAAAATAATTTGCCAAATTCGGACTCTTTTATGATTCATCGGTCTTGCATTGCACTCTGTGAGATTAGATACAGGACCGTAACATTGAGTCTTGAACTGTAGTGAGCCCAATGAACAAAACGGGGGGGGGGGATTTCCTCCCGGGACGTCCGGGGACGTCTACACCATCATATGGAAAAACCTTCGTATTCTTATCACCACATTTAGCCCACACAATTCTAGATTTTTGATGCCATAAGCTCTCTTTTCTCCTACTCAAATTCCACACTAGACTTCTTGCGACCCTCCTTCTAACCATTTCAAACTCAGATAGAGTCCTTGATTCAACTACCAAATCAAATTCATGATACTTCTCCTCTACCCTCTTTAATTGAACATCCACATTTCAAAAAACCTCAGAATTCCATCTTTTGTGATGGGCCCTCAGATTAGCTAACCTCCTCTTTAGTCTGAATCCAGCCCATCCTGGATCAACAGCTTCCTCCCAAGACTCTTCACTTTAACGTTGAACTTAGGATGAAGTAACCAAGCATTAATAAACCTAAATGGTTTTGAACCCCAATTTCTAACATCTTCCTTTAACAATACTGGGGCAATGATAAGATATATTTCTAGGCAGTCTCCATTGCTTAAATGAATATTCCTCAAGCCACCTACTATCCAAGAGAAACCTATCTATCCTGCTCCATCTCTCCCCATCTTGAGCATTACACCATTTGAAACTTCTTCCTAACATAGGCAAGTCCATTAGACTTAACTAATCAATTAACCCATTAAAATCAGTCATGCCTCTATCCCTTCTTGAGCATCTCTTTCTTTCACTAATATACCTAATCTCATTAAAGTCTCCGCCCACACACCAAGGATTAGTGTAATGGGTTTTTAGTCTACCCAGAGCATCCCATAATTGCCTCCTCTTAACTACATCATTTAGGGCATAAATATTGACTATAGTGCATCAGCAATTCCTGAAAGCATAACAAACTGTCTTGAACTGTAGCACTCCTTAAGTCTGAATCTATCTGGATTCCAAATGCATAACAAACCTCCTGCAGTACCTTCTGCATCCACCTTCACGAACTCTATCTTTTCAAATGGCCACATCTGCTTAATGAACTCTTCATCCATGCTACTCCTTTTTATTTCTTATAATAGCACTATATCCATTCCCTCACTCTTTCATCATTGCCTTTATTTTCCTCATTTTTTCTGGTCTTGTTAGACCTCTAACATTCCATGTCATTATCTTCAAAAGGAACCAAATATTACACCTACTCCCCTACATTAGCTACTTAGGTTTCAGCAGCCATTCCCCTGCCTTCAATCCTTTCCAAATCCTGTCTTTCCATCTAAATAATTTTGTTTATAGCTTCTTTTTCTTTGCCTTCAAAATTTATGCCAAGTAGCTGCCCCATCTGGACTGTTGCCTTAGCTTCCATAATCATCATTCTGCTTCTTCTACTGGACTCAGTAGTCATTGATAGAGAATTTGACAAAGTTGCCGCAATGGCTCTGAAAATAGCCCCCATATTAAAGCTTTGTGGAAGCACTCTTCCCCTATGTAAAGGCAATGTCTTACCTTTAAACCCAACTCCTCTATCACACCCCTTATTTCTTTTTACTCTACTAAGAACCCTTCTTCGAACTACTGCACAGCTCCTCTCTCCATCCTTTTGGGCTGCTTGTGAGACTACTTGATTGAAGTGTGTCTGGGCTACACAATCACTCAAATTTGACCATGAATGTCCATTGGGCCTACTTTGATTGGCTTCACTCTGGGCTCCCTACAGCACTACTTCTAAATTAATATTGGGCCGACCCATTTCAGATCCTCTCAGGCTCTTCATAGACCCTGATGTGAATATATTGGCATCAACATTTTGAATGCTCCCAACCACCTTCTCTCTTGAATTTTGCACAGACTTCATTATTCCATCACAACCAGAGCTCCCACCTATTGAGTTTCCCAAGCCTTTGTCTACATGCCCCAATGATGCTACTGCCCTCATGCTGCCCCTTCTTTCCAGCATTGATGTTCCTCTCTCCAATGTGTCCTTAACCCTGCTTGCCACTTCAGCACTAAGTAACACATCATCACCACCTTCACCTTCCTTGACCAATTCCTTCTGCCCTATAATGGTGCTAGACACCATATCCTGCCTACTGCTGGAATATGAATTCATAGCCCCATTAAGCTGAGTATTGCCCAGCCTTGTGTTTATCCCTAATGGGAAACTTATCTCTCGAACTAATAATAATTCCCTTTGTATTCAAGTGTTACCACTTTGTTGATAAACTCTTTGCTTTTTGTGATTATCCTTACTTTACCCCATTGAAAGGAAACTGGGTTGCTCGTATCCTCATCCAACTGAACTACATCACCCCAAACTCTCCCAATGTCATTAAAAGTTCTTCTGTTCCACAGATTAAAAGGTATGCCAAAACAAAATAACCAAACACACCTTTCACTTTCAACCATTCTCCCCTTTTCCCATTCCTCCATTGATGTACACCACCACTCATATACCCATTTCTCCAATCTTACTTTCGATTTTTTCATCTGTTCCACAGACTTAAATGTTAGCAATGCAATTCTTGTCCTTTTAAAATACAAATTAGATAGTGAGGGGTTTATCACCAAATCTCTCAATGATTTTCACATAATGAGAGGGGTAATCTTTAAAAATCTTTTTCCTTATATTTGTGTTTCAGTTGTTATTTTGTTATTTCATATTTATATATTGAGTAATGCTATGATACACATCATATGCAAGTTATGACAATCATAACTCAATCTTAATAAAGTCTTAACTAAAAAAAAAAAGAGAAAAAAGAAAAAGAAAAGTTACAACTAAACAACATACAATGTATAATAATAATAATAAAAAATCAATCATAATAAAAATAATATTATAACCAGTATCATAATAAGTCATAATTAATATAATATATATATATATATAACCAAGTCGTAACTATCGCCTCGAAAAATTATGACCAAAGAGTTTAAAGGCCATAATTAGGCGAAATACATAGTATTTTCCTTATCTTATTATGTATGTGCAAATCTTGTGCACTCCTTACAATGTGGCCAAAAATATAAAAGTTAAAATTCAAAAATTAAAAAAAAAAGGAAAAGGGAAAAAAGGAGTCAGGCCAAGTAAACCCTTTAAAAGCAAAGCATCTCTCCATCTCTTTCATATTGCATGCTCACTTTCCCTTCCGCTTCAGGGAAACCATTATAAACCTTTCAAGCAACAATATTCCATAACCACCATGACCATCTCTCCCTCTCTCTCTCTCTCTCTCATATTTATCTACAACTAGGAGGAGAATAAACAGTCATGGCCAAGTACACACTCTCCCTCACATATATATATATACTAATTTATTTTTTTTAAAAAATTCATTGGTTTGGTATATGAATTCTCTACATTTAAACTCTAAATTTCTGTGTGTTTTACTTTCAGATCATCGTCATCAACCTCACACCAAAACCCTTCTCCATCCTCCTCCTCCACCACAACCAGCGTCCACGTCACCGCCCTCGACGGCCTAGTAAACGTGAACTCCCTCTTCACAATCGCAGTCTTCGTGGGCCTCTCCCTCACCACCCCACACCAGCACAGCCTCAACCCATCAACCTGCGACGCCGGCGTCGACGTGGCGAAAAAGCTCTTGGTCTTCGAAGTGGTGTCCTTCAGCTTCTTCCTCTTCTCGTCCTTAGTGGCTCAGGGGCTCAAGCTTGCCATCAACATATTGAACAGCAGAGATGTGGATGAGGCGTTTCGAGCCCACATTAATATCAAGGTCCTCAGGTTTGGGATGGTGGGTTCGGCTGTTGGATCGGTGATGGGGTGCTTGTTCTTGATGCTGTCGATGATAAATGTTGTGGAGATTAAGTTGGGGACCCTGTCTTGTGGGAGTAAATCTACGGTTAGTTCTGCTGCGGCTTTGATTGCGTTGGTCACTTCTGGACTTCTTGTTTATGTTTCTACTGCTGTTTATGCGTTTCTGCACTGAAAAATAATTGGGACTTCTTGTGGATTCAACAAGTTCTATTTGTTTCCTCCTCTTCTTCTTCTTCAAAATTTTTATTTTATTTTCTTATTTTTTTCATGTGTAGAACTGTTTTTAATATAGGGTAATTCTATGAAACCCAAATTTTGCAGCTGAAAGTTCTTTAGAAAATTCAATGATGGTTCAAAAAATGTTTACACCTCACTAAAAACATTCCTTATAATTTGATTTATAATGATGGTGCATATAGGTATTAATTTTTAATTTGTCACATACTCAATGGGAAAATCGGTTTAAGATCCCTATCCAACTTTTAGTAATGGATTAGGTCCATAATGTGTTCTTTTGTAGCCTAAGGTCCCTCAATGTTATTTTAGAGTGTAAAATACCTGTCTTACCCTTATTTATAATATACGTTGTTTTGAATTTGGCAGCTAAAGATCATATTGATATTTTGTGGGAGATTACGTGAGGATGAACTTGACGATTCAGATTTTTGTGGAGATTTTCTAGGGTTTTTGTAGGTGTTGAAATCCTGTTCGTTATTTGTAGGTGTTGAAATTCTATACGAGTTGAAATCATGTTCGTTGTTTGTAGATGTTGATCGATCGTGTAGGAGTTGAAATCTGGTTCATTGTGTTTGATTTGATTTCATGTGGAGTTGAATTAGATAAGTTTTCAATTTTTGATTTGATTTGATCGTGTAGGTGTTGAATTAGGTTTTTGTTTTTAGTTTTGATCAATGTGAGAGAGACGAACTCAGTGTTGTTGTTTTTGATTTTTGAAGTTAATTTTTCATTATCTGTTATTGATGAATTTTCTATAGAGTTGATTTTGATTTTTGGAGTTGCTTTTTCATTCTCTGTCAACATGGTTATGAGTTGCTTTTTGGTGCTCTGTTTTTCTACGTTTTTGTGCTCTGTTTTTTGTTCACTTTGCATTTTTTGTGTAGTGCAGAGAAAATTGAAGGTTTGTTACTATAATTGAACTCAAATCACAGAGAAAATTGTAAACTTGTAGTGCAGTGAAAATCACAGAGAAAATTGTAAGTAGGCAGAGAAATTTACAGATGTAGCAATAGAGTAGTAAGTGTTTTGTTTTGTTTTATTGTCAATCTTAGGAATAAGGACGATGATAGTCTCATTAATCTGGTCAGGGACAGAGTTATTATGAAACCAAAGATCAATAAAATCACAAACAGACTTACCAACAAGGTTCCAATATTTATGATAGAATATAGTCGGGATACCATCCTTCCCTGGGACTTTGAAGGCTCCAATATTTTTCACAGCTTGGAAAATTTCAAGATTAGATAGAGGTTTCAGGAAGCCATCATTATCCTCCTTAGTGAATTTAACAGGAGTGGTATTCTTCCAATGATCTAGATGCTGGTAATCCCCTTTGCTAAAGAGGTTCTTGAAATAATCTAGAATGACATTCTTCACCCCCCTCAGTGTCACTAATCCAAATGCCGTTATCATTTTTTAGGGCATTGATTTTAAGTTTTCTCCGTTTGTTGATTGTGGAAATGTGAAAGTATCGTGTGTTTTTATCACCAAGGGTAATGTGTTTGGCTCTAGACTTCTGAAACCAGAGCATTTCTTCCTGAAACAGGGTCTCATTATACTCCTTAATGAGATCATTCTCAAGGTGGTGAAAGTTGTGTGTGAATTGCACCGCAAGGACTTTTTGGATACCCTCGATCCTCGCAAGGAGCCTCCTTTTCCGTTTAAAAATATTCCCAAATATCTCTTTATTCCAGTCATTAACTCTATGAGTAAATTCAGTAGTAGCATCAAGAAGTCTATTGTTCATAAAGTGCCAAGATGATTTAACAACTTCAATAAGCCCGAGATGAGACATCCAAGCGGCCTCAAATCTAAAAGGCCTATTGCGAGGGTTGAAAGAGTGCATACCTTGGGTATAAACCACGAGTGGAGAATGGTCTGAATAGGTTCTAGGGAGAACTCTAACAGTGGCTTCTGGAAACATGGTCCTCCATTCTGCATTGCACATTGCCCTGTCCAGTCGTTCCATGGTGTGGGCCAGCCCTTTCCTGTTGTTTGTTTAAGTCATTCGAGGCCCAGTGCTACCCAAGTCAATCAAGTTGCAGCTGTTAATACGGTCAATGAATTTCTGAGTCCTTCTAGTATTGGGATTAGCCGAGTAGCTCCGCCTTTCCCTTTGATTTGCATAATCATTGAAGTCTCCGGCAACCAGCCAAGGTTTCTTCATATTAGTAGCTACCGCAGTTAGATCGTGCCACATCTGGTCTCGAAGGGTAGGGTTGGGGCTAGCATAAACAGCAGCCAACACCCACTCCTCATAATCTTCCTTATGGACAGTAGCATGAATGGCTTGCGGATTAACTGTAGATGCTCTAACATTAACTTGAGTGGTGTCCCACACAATCCATATTCCCCCAATTCTGCCCACAGGATCAACTGTTGATGAAGCCGTAAAACCAAGGCTGTTGAAGAAATTACTCATTGTACTAAAAGCCACTTTAGTCTCCGTGAGAATCAGGATCTCAGGTTTATGCAACTTAATGAGCTCCACCAGGTTACGTTTAAATTTGTTATTGCCGGCACCGCGGCAATTCCAAAACAAGATTCGTAATAAATCCATAGAGGGGAATGTAGGAGGAATACTACCTTCAAGGTCTACTATACTGCGTATCCGCCGATGATCGTCCTCCACTGATCTGAGGGAGGCCATTTGGATTGAGTGGAATGGCTAGGTTGGGTTGTCCGCCCAACTGGGTTCAATGTTCAAACGGATTTGTTCTATCCACCAGACGAAAGCGACTAGGTGAAGAGCTTCGCTCTCTGGTTCTAACAACAGTCCCACCGAATTGGTCTGCCTCAGATGTTCCTCCACACTCAGTCTCAGATTTTCTGAATTCAATTCTCCTTCCTTCTCCATTATGGGGATCTCCGGGATCTGGAGGTTCTTTTTCGGTATTTAGCTGGTCCTTTGGAATAGTGCTTATATTGGAAGATGGAATGGAGCTACTAGGATGGGTTTGAAAGGCCTGAGTTGCAACCATGGTTGAGTCCTCTTGTCGTGTGTTGGTTTCCAAGACACAGATCATGTCAGTCACGCCAAGCTGTGTCTGATCCGTAGTGATGAGATTGTCTATTTCGATAGGCTCAGGGTCTGGTGAATCTGGAAAAGGTTCCTTCTCTGGCTTGGAAGAGCTGGCACCAGTTGGTGAAGTCAGAGGTAGGTGGGGATTTATAATTTGCTCCTTAGTTAAATTTTGGGGCTGATCGATTTGTCCTTTACCTTTGGGGTCTTGGCTTGGTCGTGGGCTCAATGGGAGGGATTGGTTATTTGGAGCCTTCTCAGCACCTGCTCTGTTATGTTTCCTTCCCCTTGGGTAATCTTCCTGCCCATTCTGGCCATCATCTAAGGGTGTGAATTTATTGGGCTTTGTAGTTGGGCCCGAAGGGACTTGAGCTTTCCTGGGTTGAATTGGTCTGCGCCCACGTTTTGTTACCAACATCCAAGGCCCAAATTCATCCTCCCTGTCTTCCTGAGGTTGCAGGTTACCGTTAGCATCCGTGGTGGATGTGCCGCGACTATCCTCACCGGTAATGGCTAGCTTTTCCCCCGTCGGTTGTGCAATGTGAGTTCTGAACCTTATTCAGAGATACCATGGAGAAGTTAAAACATAGGCTATCAGGTTGGAAAGCTAGAAATCTCTCCCTTGCTGGTCGAACCACCCTTATCCAGTCTGTGACTTCGGCTATTCCTAGCTATAACATGCAGACCATGGAGCTCCCAAGGAGGATTTGTGATGATATAGACTGACTTAATAGGAACTTTTTATGGAAGGAGACTGAGCATCATAAGAAAGTCCATCTTGTCAGCTGGGACACTGTCTGTAGAAGCAAGGCGGACGTGGGCTGGGAATCAGAAAAGCTAGAGATCACAATGCTGCATTATTGACTAAACTTGGGTGGAACATGCTGCGTGATACGAACAAATTATGGTGTAAAGTGCTTCACTCCAAGTATTTGCAGAAGAATACCTTTTTTAATTGGCCTCTCCAAAAGAGATCTTCTCATGTTTGGAAGAGCATATGTAAAAATAGAGATTATTTGAAAAAGGGAGTCAAATGGAATGTGGGTAATGGTGAGCACATTTCCTTGTGGTGTGACTGGTGGTGCGGTAAGCAACCTTTAGCTATCAATTACATCTCCCAACAAGGGAATGGTCTACAAAAAGTTAGCTCTGTCCTTGATGATGAAGGCAATTGGGACATTGCTGCCTTGAATAACCTGTTGACTCCTCAAGATGTCCAAGAAATTCTTACACTTCACAGGCCCAGATTCGTCACTTACACAGATGCACCTGTTTGGGCTGGCTCCAATAGTGGCAACTTCACTACCTCCTCTGCGTATAAGATCATTGCAGGACAGGATGAGGATAGCGGTGATTGGAAATGGCTCTGGAAAATCAGGGCCCCTCAGAAATTAAAATGCTTTATCTGGCTCATTCTTAAGGGAAGATTGCTTACTAACCACATGAGGCTTGTGAGGAACATGACCACATCTGCGATATGCCCTCGTTGTGGTTTAACAAAAAATTAAAATGTCAATAATTTATATCAAAAAATTAAAAAAATTATTCTTTTTTTATTTTTTACATATTTTTTCGAAAAAAAATTAAAAAATCATTCCAAATATACTAATTTTTTTTTATCGCATATTTTAGTCAAAAAATCAAAAAATTACTAAAATAATTTGCTCTCAAAGTAGGCCTAAATATGGACCACACAACAACATTATGTGGCTGAGAACTTTTAAATAAGTTATATATATATTTTTTAATTTTATTTAAATTATCTCAAATTTTTTTATTTTTCGTGTGTAGAAAAATTTTAAAAAGATTTTTAAAATAAATTCAAAAAAAATTAAAAAGAAAAATAAGCTCCCAAAAAATCATTCAGTATGTTTGGTTTCAGCTTTTTAAATATAGTTTTTTGAAATTTGAGTTTTTTATTTTTCGTATTTTTTTGTTTTTAGTGAATATTTTTTAAATTTTAAACAATTTTTTACTTTTTTAAATGCACCTTACTTAGATGTATATAAATAGTAAAATATTTTAAAAAATTAAAAAATACACAAAAATATGAAAAATATATTGAAATTTTGTATTTTTTTTATGGCTTCGTTTGGGAAATTGTTATTTTAGTAGCCTATTTTAGTTTTTGACTATTTTAGTAGGCTAAAATTTTTGTGTTTGGGAAGATGATTGGATTTTTTTGTGGTTGGATGTGATGTTTGTGAGAGAAAAAGTGAAATGATTATGGGTTTGATGTGATATTTTGTCTTATTAGCTATTTTAGCCTATTTTGTTTTTTTGTGAATTTTAGCCTAAACTAGGCTATTTTTTTTCTTGCCAATATTTTTTGGTATTTAGTGTATTTTTTAAAGATTTTTTTCACAAATATTATACTTTTTAAATGTATTTATGTTAGGTGTGTCTAATTTTTTTTTAAAAATTAAAAAAATTCATTGAAAACATTAAAATACAGAAAATAAAAAATAATAATTTTCTGAAAACCAGAACCAAACAAGTATTTTTATCTGTATTTAGATTTTCTAGACTTTTCATGAATTGTTTAAAAAAAAATTAAAAGAAAATTATGGAAACATCCCTTTTCAACTTTGTATAGTAGGAGAGATCCAATATATATTTTTTTATTAACTAAGGTCTCTCAACATTTTCACAGAAAAAATTTGACTTAGAGAAATTTCACTCGACTTAGAGAAATTTTGACCGCGAGACCAAAATTTCTCTGAGTCGGGCGAAATTTCTCTGAGTCAAATTTTTTCTGTGAAAATGTTGAGGGACCTTAATTACTATAAAAAATGTTGTATATCATTTATCTTATAAAATTTTAATATCATGAATCTTGAAAAAAAAAAATCCCCATTAAATAATTCTTTGGTTCGTCACATCAAGTTAGAATTTAGATTTTTTTTAAAAAAATAAAATAAAATTCAAAAACAAAAAAAAAGTTTTTTAAAAATTCAAAATTTAATACTTAGCCATATTCTCAAAATTTTGATGCTTAGCCACATTCTCAAAATTAATGTTTCAATGCTTAGCAAACAAGTTTAATGCTTAGCCACATTCTCAAAATTTTGTTGGTAAACGCCTCTTTTTTTTTTTTTTTTTTACTTTTTTGAAATGAATTTTTAGTAACGATTTTTGTGACGATAAAATCTAGTCTCTTAATTTTTTTTTTGTCACAATTCCTCTTTTGATCCGAAAAAAAAAAAAAAATTATCTCTAAAACTTTTATATATTATAGTGGTTGTTCGATAAGAGCAAGCAATTTTAATCCTTAAAAGTTAAAATAATTTTGCTAATATTATTTTTTGGCTTGTTATAATGAAAAAGAATCATTTATAGTTATATCTACTCCAAATTTGTCATTTTGGGGACAAAGTATTTTAGGCAAAAAAATCACTATAAATTGTCATATCACTCTCTTTACTTTTTTGCATATATTTTTATAAAAAATCAAACAATTACTAAAATAATCTGTTTTCAAACGAGACCTAAATTTCGTATCACTATTATCTAGTTCATTTCTACATGTTGCCCTCTAGATGAATCAAATCATTTCTCTCTCACAAATCCACATGAGTATCTAAGTTTTTTATTTTTTGATGTCATATTTTTTATATGAATAAATTGTGATTATCAGTATAACATTTTTGTAATTATAATTTTTTGTATTGTTAAGTTTGTAAAAAAAAATAATGACTAATTAGTACACATTAATATGTGTTTGGAAGGGAAAATATTGTGTATACACTTAATCTTTGACATAGTGTACAAAGTAGTTGCCCCACAATTGAACCCATAACCTCAAGATTATTAGGTCTTACCATTGAACCAATTGTCACCCCTTTTTGTTAAGTTTTTATAATTTGTAAAATTTTCAATAGTTGCAATTTCAATGATTTGTCAACTATATTAGTTGAAACTTGGCTTCATTTGGCAAAACCAAGAAGTCAGGTTATTTTTTGGATTTATTTTTGTTTTTAGTCAATATTTCTTAACTTTGTGTCAAAATATTTTACATTTTACATCCATCTTGACTAGATGATTCAAAAAAAATTGAAATGTGGTCAATTTAAAAAATAAATAAAAAAAAACTAAAAACTAAAAACGAAAATAAGTCAAATTTATTTTAAAAATTATGAAATTTACTTAGTTTTGTCTTTTTTGAACCCTTTCTTTTTGAAAAATAATATATATATTTTTTAATTTTTAGGATCACCTAATCGAGACAAATCTAAAGCAATAGAGTCATTTGGGAGAATTTTTAAGAATTTCACTAAAAATGAAAATATGTCCTATAAACTAAAAAAGTTGGCTTAATTCACTTAGACAGAAGCTTAAATCGGTTTAATTTGGATGCTAATCCTCCTGGGTAGTTTTGTTGAAATTTCTTGCTATCAATGTGAATGCTTAGCTAAGAGTATTTGGGTCAAAAATTACTTTGTAGGGTTCTTTTGAGTGCTCATTATCCTTGATCAGTGTTTTTCTTATGGAATCTATCTTGGCTTGTTTGTGGTGGTAATATTAGCTCCAGAAATAAAAATGAGTGTGGTGTAAATTTTTAATTAGGGATTAATTACTTAGAAGTCTTAATGTACTTAACGTTCTTATTTTTTTGGAATGTAATTAGAGATACGATTTTGGAGTCTTTAATTTCGATAGTTTAGAGATTTCGGTTATGGCTTCTACAGACAGTGGCAGAGCCAATATTTTCGCTCAAAAGAGGTACCATTGAATTGAAATTTTAACAAAATTTAGAATCTAACTTAATCTAATTTTTGTTTGATGGTATGATTAAAAATTAGTGTGAAGCAAAAGTTATATATTTAAATATAAACTCAAGTTAATCGATTAAATTATATTAAAATGCATAATAGAAAGGGATAGAGAAAGAAATAAGAGAAATGTGAAAAATAAATATATAAGGGCAGCTATCTATCACTTTTAGTTTTTTTTTTTTCTTCACTTTTTGAATTACTGAATTACATGACAATATATTATTAGTTGTCATTAATTGTGACATATAATATTTCTCTAATATAAAATTTATAAGAAATTTTTTTAGCATAATAAACATTTAAAGTGACAAATTAAATACATTTTTATTTTGAGAGAAAAAAAAAGGTAAAGAAAATAGTGATATAAAAATTTCAAGACATTACTTAAAAATATTAAATTGAAATATACTTTTTTCTAGATATATGAGAGGGTAATTTATAAATAAATTGGGCCGAGCTAAGGAAGAGGCTTCTTTGGAAATTGGGCCGCACGTCGGACCGAGATAGGGAGCTGCTGTAGTTCGGTCAAAAAACTAACGAGCTTGGGCCAGGTGAAATCTGGACCGAGTTATGAGCCAAGGTGTTTGCGTTTCATAAGGTGGACCTCGCCCTTGTTATCTCGGTCAAAGCTTGCTGCAGTTGGCTCGATTTAAACAGACAAAACCGAGGTACAAGTGAACAAGAGCCGAGCTATATGTTGCATATGAAGGCGCTGGATTAAGTATGACAAAGGGCTAGTGTTAGCTCAGTCATACTGTTATCCAACTGTGGTAAAACCATCTCACTTGGTTTAAGCAATGAGGAGGGTGTTGAGGGATAAGCATTATCTTTCAGGAGTATGATTCTTAGGAGAACTCTACATTGAGAAATAAGAGTCTTACTAGGATTGTGCCAGGCAAAAACTATAAAAGCTCATGACAGAACCTATGTAGGGGTATCACAACTTTGATTCTCAAATACATGGAGCTTATTGTCTATTGTCTAGTTGCTGACTTAGGCATCGGAGAGGTTTTCGGCACACACCCGCCGGTTAGCTCACGTTTGTGTTTTCAGGAAGTAAAGCGACGACGTTTGGAGAAGCGTAAACTTGATTAACAGGATCATAGGAGAAGAATTATTTCGTGCTCGTACAATTGGCGCCGTCTGTGGGAAATATAGAAAGAACAAAACCTTTTGATCGAGTTTTTCTCTCCAGCAGAAACCCATGGCGCACAATGAAGATTTGCCACAATCTGTTATCGACGAACAAACCCTGGAGGGGAGTGGGAGGCACAAAGGTTTGCCTTCTATCCCTTCCATAGCGGATTTAAAAACTTAGCGATAGAACCTCCGGAGGGATGCAAGGGGGAGACGAGGCAGCAGCCCCCGTCGCTCTCAAAGTCCTGAAAGACAAAGGCAGAGGTTGGACCCCCAGGTTCTGGAGGATCGCGTTAGGGAACAAGACGAGTTAATAAGGAGGATGGCGGCAGACATGAAGTCAATGAAGCGACAGATAAAAGAAAAAAGGGTGGCAACAGGAGAGGGGCGCAAAGGCAACACGCCCTCTCGCCACTCAGAGGATCGTGACAGGCAGCAGGTCATTCCATTGCAAGCACAAAGCAGGAGCCTTAAAACAGGCGACATTCAATCAAGGACTTTCAGGACTCGTCACTCCAGTTTTGAGAGAACAAGGACTGAAAGGTCTTATACAGAGGGAAGCAACTATTACCCCTCGCACATGCACCAGATAACATCCAAGCACACGGAGTTGCCTAGGTTAACAGACTTACGGTCGGTACTCGAGGAGAGGGCCTAACGGAAGGAGGACTCCAGGGCCCGCGACCCCCACAGGATTTCAGCTCCACAACAATTGGCCCCTAGAACACATGGAAGTGTCGAAGTAGGGATGCCAATGCCTCGCCTTGCTTATGAACCAACGGATAAGGTATTAGCAAGGTTGCAGAGCTCGCTGTTCGTTCCGACAATAGAGAACGCACCACTACTTTTGGGCTTTCACTAGCCCAAATTCACCACTTATGAGGGGAAGACAGACCCCTATATGCACTTGATCCACTTTCGCCAGGTTATGGCAGTGTACCGGCAGAATGAGGCCCTGATGTGTATCCTGTTCCCATCCAGCCTTGGCAACCTAGGTCTAACCTGATTCAAAAGGCTACCAGAAGGCAGCATCGCCTCCTGGGCACAATTGGCAGAGGCATTCGTGACTAGGTTCAGAATGAACACCAAGACACCAGTGGAGATCAATTAGCTACTCTCCATTGACATAGGCGACAAGGAGACGTTGAGATCCTACAACAGTCGATATTAGGAGACTTTCAACCAGATAGGAGATTGCCCCACAAATCTCGCCATTGCGCAATACAAAAGGGGTCCACCAATCGAAACAAGTTGAGGGACTCAATTACTATGATGCCACCCCTCACGATGGACGCCCTAATGGAGAGGGTGCACCAACATATCCGCGTGGAGGAAGATAGCGCCCGGGCTAAAGCAAAATCTGGCTCAACAATAATGCTAGACAAAAAGACTGCAGCAAAAGTCAACACAGTAGAACAACCAAATAGGAATGGGCGAGGCAGGCGAGCCAACAAGGAGGACCTAGAAAAAAGGAGGTTAAGAGTTCGCACTGCCATCACCACCCTGTTCAATAAACCCATCTACCGAATTCTCAGCGAGATAAAGAATGAACCCTTCGTTCGGCGGCCAACCAAGTTGGGAGTAACACAAAGGGGCTACGATGAGTGGTTTCGTTGCACCTTTTATGATGAGAAGGGGCACCTAACTGAAAACTGCCCACCCCTGAGGCAACATCTGGAAGAATTAGTAGCTGCTGGTCACCTAGACTAGTATATTGAAGGGGGAACATAACCAACCCCTAGGACCTCAACGGGCCAAACGGAATGTCGGTGGATGGACCACCTCAAGGCGTAATCAATGTTATTCATGGGATCATTGAACATGAGCGGGTATGTGAACTCAGGGGGATAATAAAGAAGGCAGAGCACCTGAAGGAGGTACTAAGTGCACAACCCGCCATCAAAAAGGGCAAAATAGAGGCTACGAACGCCATATCCTTCTCAGACAAGGAGCTAGCAAGGCTACATTACCCTCACAATGACACACTGGTGGTAACTTTGCGCGTTAAGAACTTCGACATCAAGCGAATCATGATTGACCAAGGAAGTTCGTGCGAGATAATGTATTATGAAACCTTCAAACAACTGAAACTAGAGGACAAAGACTTGGCCCCTGCAACATCCCCCCTAGTTGGCTTTAACTCAATGCCAGAATGGCCAGTAGACAAGATAATCCTCGCAGTCAAAGCTAGGACCATGACTAAACAAGTGGAATTCTGGGTATTGAAGATCCTTTCCACTTACAACATAATCCTAGGAAGAACATGGTTGCACGCCATGCGATCGGTAGCGTCAACCTACCATCAAGCACTGCGGTTCCCCAACAAAGCTGGTGTAATTGAAGAGGTCTTGGGAGACCAAATCATGTCAAAACAGTGCTTCGTCATAGTAAATGGCAGCCGGGCTGCAAAAGGATATGTACAGATGGTAGAAGAGCCAAAGAGCAATGAACTATTTGCGGATGTTGGCAAGGCAGCAGAACAGAAGGCAGTGGTAGACTTGGTAAAGGTAAGGATAGATGAAAAGAACCCAGAAAAGTTCTTTTTGCTCGGCTCGTCTTTGTCTAGCACTGAGAGAATAGAGATCATAGAATTCTTAACCTCTAACATCGAAGTGTTTGCATGGACACCATACGACATACCTGGCATTAACCCAAACTTCATCTATCACCAACTGAATGTCCACTCGACTACTAAACCAATTATACAGCGTACTCGTAGATCAGCACTCCACCACGTGGAGATAGTGGCGGAGGAAGTGGGAAACTTGCTGGAGGCAAAAGCCATCAGAGAAGTACACTATCCTAGGTGGATATCCAATACTGTAGTAGTGCCAAAGAAGAATGAAAAATGGTGTGTTTGCGTGGACTGCAAAACAGTCAACAAGGCATGCCCAAAGGATAGCTTTCCCTTACCCAGGATAGACCAACTGGTAGACTTGACAGCAGGGCACAATCGACTTACCTTCATTGATGCGTATAGAGGTTACCATCAGATCGCTATGTATGAGCCAGACCAAGAGGTCACATCTTTTACAACGCCCAGAGGATTGTATTGTTACAAGGTCATGCCCTTTGGCCTAAAAAATGCATAGGCCACATTCCAATGGATGGTCACCAAAATATTTGAACCATTGTTAGGAAAAACAATGGGGGCTTACATAGATGACACGGTGGTCAAAAGCTAGGATGAGAAAGACCATCTCAGGGACCTAGACGAAATGTTCTAAATCCTAAAGAAGAACAAGTTACGTCTAAATGCATCTAAGTGTGCGTTCGGCGTAGGATCAGGCAAATTCCTAGGCTTCCTGGTGACCAACCGAGGTATAAAAGCAGACCCCTCTTAGATCAAAGCAATCCAGGATCTAGAAAGGCCCAACACAGTAAAAGAGGTGCAGCATCTCACTGGCTTAGCTGCCGCACTCAACCAGTTCATAAGTCGGTCATCAAACAGATGTCGACCATTCTTCCAAGCGTTGAAGGCCAAATTTGAGTGGGATGAAGAATGCGATCGTGTCCTAGAGAGCCTAAAAGACTACATGACTTCTCTTCCATTGCTAGTAACCCCAGTACTTGGAGAAGAACTCTTTTTGTACTTAGCAGTTTCACAGTATGCAGTCAGGGCAGTGTTGGTTAGAGGGGAAGGAATCCAATACCTGCCTATCTTTTATGTTAGCAAGACCTTGCTGGGGGCATAAACTAGGTACTTACCATTGGAAAAGCTGGCCTTAGCTTTGATGATGGTCTTAAGGAAGTTATCACATTTCTTCCACGCCCACACCATAATCATCCTGACAGCTTTTCCCTTAAAAGCTTTGTTCGAGAAAGCGGACTTTTCTGGACGAATCTTGAAATGGGTGGTGGAATTGGGACAGTTCGACATCAAGTTTCAACCAAGAACCACAATAAAAGCCCAAGCTCTGGCAGACTTTGTGGCTGAGTTCACGCTAGGAAGCCATCACATCTACCCAGTTGACTTAACTGATACAACCGAAAAGGGGATGGAAAGTGCTGCGGGAATTGCGCAGCCCCCAAAACAAGATGCCCAGCCACATCCTAAGGCATACCGGTTTGAAGAAAGGGAGGAAGAGGCAAACCGTGCTATACCCGGCAAAGACTCATCAACAAGTAAAAACTTGGTACAGTCAGATAGTGAAGAGCAAACCCCAACAGTAGGCATGGACTTGGAAGAAAACATCAGCAACACTCATGACCCTAAGACATCATCCGACCCCTCCACTTGCTGGAAGCTACTCGTTGGAGAGATGTGGAAGCTCTTCGTAGATGGAGCATCCAATAGGCACGGTGCAAGACTTGGCATAGTCCTCATCTCACCAAATGGTCTGATAGTGAAACAAGCAGTCAACTTGGCTTTCCAGTATCAAACAATGAGGCAGAGTACGAAGCACTTCTAGCAGGCCTAAAATCAGCACTCTTCATGAAGGCCACCTAGCTAATGGTTTACAGTGACTCCCAGCTGGTAGTAAACCATATTTCAGGCGACTACGAGGCAAAAGATGAGAGGATGGCTAAGTACCAAGAGTTAGTCAAAAAGGAGATCATGAAGTTTGAAGTAGTGTGAATAGAGCAAATCGGCCGAGAGGAAAACAACGGAGCAAACGAACTGGCAGAGGCAAATCTATCCCACGTCTATTACTGATCGACTTCTTACCCAGACCAAGTATTGAAGAACCCGAAGTAACAGAGGTATGTTATGTCGAACTAGGCCCTTCATGGATGGATCCCATTATTGTATTCTTAAAAGACGGCATCTTACCTGAAGAGAAAAAAGAGGCCAACAAGATCGGAGCAAAGTAACAGCGATTTTGGCTCCCTCCGTTATTAGCGTTATACAAAAAATCCTTCATAGGACCTTACTTGAAATGTGTCCATCTTAGCAAGGTCGAAGCATTCTAGTTCGAGATACACGAAGGCGTATGTAGAAGCCACCAAGAGGGAAGATCATTGCCTACAGAGCAATTTCACAAGGATATTGGTGGCCTTATATGCAAGCAGATTCAGAGAAGTATGTCAAAAAGTGCGAGAAATGTCAGAAGTTCGCACACCAAATACATCAACCAGCCAGAGAGCTTCTACCATTAACTAGCCAATGGCCCTTTGCGATATGGGGCTTGGACATAGTAGAGCCACTTCCAACAGCACCCGGCAACAGAAAGTTCTTTCTCGCAGCAATGGATTACTTCACGAAGTGGGTAGAGGCTGAAGCACTCGCATCAATAAAGGAGAAAGATGTTAAGAAGTTCGTCTGACAGAATATCATAACCCGATTCTGCATACCAAAGGCTCTGATATCTGACAATGGCACTCAGTTCGACGGCAAGCTCTTCAGAGGCTTTTGTGAGGAACACAAGATAGAATTCTACAACTCTACACCAACATACCCTTAAGCAAATGGCTAGACAGAAGCATCAAACAAAGTTGTCTTAGATGGTTTAAAGAAAAGGTTAGAAAGAGCAAAAGGCAAGTGGGCTGAGGAGCTTCCTCATGTTCTATGGGCTCACCGCACCACACATCGGCGGTCAACTGGTGAAACACCTTTTTCTTTGGCCTATGGCATTAAGGCAGTAATCCCACTAGAAATAAGCCTCCCCACCATTAGAAGTGAAAATTTTGACCCATACTTGAATGGAGAAGCCATAACCTTGGAACTTGACCTAGCAGAAGAGAGAAGAGAAAGAGCACTGGTTCACATTGCCTCATACCAGCAAGAGTTATCAGGAAATATAACAATTGGGTGCTGCGCAAAGTAATGGGAAACACTCTGGTACCCGAAGATGGCAAGTTAGGGTCTAATTGGGAAGGACCGTACAAAGTGGTTAGCTTAGCAGGAAAATGGGCATATCACTTGGAAAATGGAGATAGCAAGGCTATTCCCAAGCCATGGAATACTGTCAATCTCAAGTTATTTTATTTTTAGCTTTTTCCTTAGAATAAGTGTAGTTTTTCCTTTTTTCAAATAATACAAGTAGTTTACTTTTTCAGCATAAAGTCTTCTTATTGTAAAAGTTATTCTCAGTCATTGTCAGCTAAGGGCAACAGAAGAGAGGTTGGCAGGAATAACCAACTTTGAGTACTCTTCAGCCAGGATAAGGATTGAGGCTGAAGAGAGGTTGGCTGGAAAAACCAACTTTGAGTACTCTTCAGCCGGGATAAGGATCTAAGCTGAAGAGAGGTTGGCTGGAATAACCAACTTTGAGTACTCTTCAGCCAGGATAAGGATCTAGGCTGAAGAGAGGTTGGCTGGAAACACCAACTTTGAGTACTCTTCAGCCGAAATAAAGATCTAGGTGTAGACGTCCCTGAACGCCCCGGGAGGACGAGTCCCCCGTTCTGTTCGTTTTTTGGCTCGCTACAGTTCGGACTCTCAAATTGTAACGGTTCTTAATCTGAACCAAAGAGTCCAAATCCGGCAAATTGTTTTGAGAAAAAACAGATTTTGAAAGAAGTGCCAAACATGGACTGCTTTGCCAGATACAGAGTCGCCACCTAAATATTTTTTATGGAGAAATTTAGGAAACCCTGACTCGGTGCCAATGGCCACGTGTCCGTCATCACCAAAGTTGCCTCGGCTCGGGAGCTTGGGTACGATTGGGGAAGGTCAGCTATGAGCACCCCCTCTCGCCCGATCCGAAGATCGGCCTCTACTAACCGTGATATCCGTTTTTGAAAACGTTATGTGTTTTTATTCCGGTTATTAGTATAGATTTACTATGTTATGCGCACAGTAAACAAGTATAGACCAAATCACCTAAATTGGAACAAAACATTGCATGTTTGTTTTGAAAATGGTTTGCTACTCGGAAGTAGGCTAAAATGCAAGTTTTGCCACCCTCAAGTGGCCTTTAGAAAAGATGGTTTTGCCACTATCTAGTGGGCTTTAAAACTCACAGTTTTAATACATTATTCCAATTTAGGTAATTCAACCTCCACCCACAGACATTCAAGCAATTATATCACATAAGCAAGTAGCCTCATGGTAAGCATGCTGTCATGGCAACACTCACACGCATGCAAGGATGCTAGAACATAAATGCTCACCGAGTACTCCAAGCCAAAACAGAAACTAGTTAGTAATCATATGCATGATCCTAGTTCATGTTAAGATGGCTAATGCAACACATGCAAAATGCAGCAACAATAGGCTCGGCTAATCTATGGATGACATATGATGATGCTACAACTAACACGTATTCAACTTGGAATTGAAATACAATGCAGTTAGTATGATGCGCCGAGCCTGGTGCATGCAAGACAAATGTATGGATGCACGCATGCGTAGCATAAGGTTTGCTAAATTAAATATGACCTAGTACTAACCATCAAAAGCAGGTAAGTAAAAGGGAGAAAGAAGCGGGGGTTGGAAAACATACACACACGCACCCACACTTATTACAAATTCGCCCTCGCTCGGAAGGACCAAAAGAATAATACAATTTAATTAACCTACAAGCTAATTAAATAATTTACAGACCACCTAATTAATTAAGCAAATTAATTAAACTAATTTAAGCAATAAACAGCCTCAGGAAGAGGATCCAATGCGATGCGTGCTCGATTCTGCTCGGATGTCACTACCATGCACAAGCTGCCTTTGCTTTGACTGTTCTGCTTCTCTGAAGACTGCACAAGTCCCAAGGTTGCTTCCCTGAATGCTGTGGAACACCACCGGCTGAGGGAATTGGTCACCGGCCACAAATTAATCCATCGGCTGCTTATGGATGGCCGGTCGGCACTTCAGATGGCCGGCCGGCCAAATCTTCCTGCAGAATCTGTTTTTGACAGCAACAGAGGGAAAAACATAGCGTGGCAATGCATTTTCAAAGCAATGTTGCCACCACCACCCTCTTTATCATGTTCATGACTCAAAGGAGGATGTGTCCTCGACCCTCGGACCAACAATCGCGCATTTCAATGCGTGATGGCCCAAAGAGTCAAAGTGTGCAATTTCAATATGGAATGAAATGCACAAAACAAACAATGGGCCCCAACCTCCATCATAATCAATTCAAGAGGCAAGAGATGCATGCTTAATGTTATGCAACCTAGGCATGGAAGCTAAGCATGCAATATTGAGCATGTGAACAAGCAATGTAAACATGCAAGCATGCAAGTTATGCAAACTAACAAGCATGCAAGATGGATGAGCATGCAACGACATGTGAGAATGGTCTTAAACCCAAAATGGGCAGCTCTCAAATAGGCCCAAATCAGTTGGCTAAATGCCATGGAAATGAGGGCCAAACACATACAAGCATGCATGCACACAAGGTCCAACACTTAGGCACCAAAGAGCAACTTTTAAGCACACTTAAGAGAGGATAAACATGGATACATGGCATGCATAGAAAGCTCTGAAATCATATTATAGAAGGTGCAAAACCAAGTAAACAAGACAAGCTAAGCATGCAACAATGGTCTTAAAACTCAAGGCAAGCCAAGGGGGGTTACATGGTAGCTATACAAAGCAAGCCATGGATGGCCTAAGCAACCAAAAAACAGAACCTTAAGCACGCTAAAACAAGCATAAAAGCTTCACAAATCTAGGCCAAAACAAGTAAGCATAGTGCGTCTAAATGCTAGGCACATGTTAAGGCAATTCATGGATTACAAGACAAGTATGCAAGGCAAAGCATGGTGTGTCTAAACCAAGTAAAAAAAGTGCTATATCATGGCAAAAATAAGCACAAATAACACTTAAGACATGGAGAACATGAACTTAAAAATGGCTGCTCACACATGAGGCTAAAATAGCACTTTTTGAAGACAACAAGGAGAGGGGATGGCCCTCTCCTTCTTAGGACCTTAAACCACCATCCTCACCACTGAAAATCCCTCAAGATTTCAGTGGTGAGGAGGCCCAAACAAGGTGGTCCCGAAGCTCACCAAAAATAGCACAAAAACGGGGCCAAACAAGGCCTTAAGAAGGGGTAAAACGACCCCAAACACAAAAGTGACCTTAATGAAGTATCTTAAACACAAAAAAAAGAACTTTTTTTATGTTATACACGAAGCTCAAATCAGAAAGAAGACAGGCTAAAAGTGTGTGCAAAAACGCGAGAATAAAGAGGGAAAAGAGTTACCTTTGTAGCCCAAAGGGGACAGCAGCCTCTTGGTCCAAAAAACAGTCCCTTAGCCTCTAAAAATGGCCTCCAAGCTCCTTAGGTTGATGATGGAGGTGTGTGTGCTAGGAGGTGTAGTTCAAAATGGCCAAGAACTAGACCCTTTTGCACCATCTAACCCACATAAATAGAGAGAGAGAGGGAGATATAGAGGGGAGTGATATATATATATATAATATATATCGGATTTTTCTAACCTCTAAAGGGGAGGAGAGGCCCTCTTTTTATAGAGAAACTAAGGGGGCAAAGCTTCTCTTAGAAGCTTGGAGCAAAAGGCCAAGCTTCTCTTAGAAGCTTGGAGCAAAAGGGCCAAGCTCTTGGAGAAGCTAGGCAAAGGGGTCAAAAGGTTCAAGCTTTTCAAGAAGCTAAAAAAAGGATCAACTTCTTGGAGAAGCTAAAAAAGGGTCAAGCCTTCTTGGAGAAGCTAAAAGGGTCAAAAGGTTCAAGCTTCTTGGAGAAGCTAAAAAAAAGATCAAGCTTCTTGTGAGAAGCTAAAAAGGGTCAAAAGGTTCAAAAGGTCAAGCTCCCTCAAGAAAAGGTCTCGGCAGGAAAAGTGGCCGATTGATCAAAAACAGTGGCCGGCCGACCAAACACAATGCGCGACCGACATCAATAGTGCTCGACCGGCCATCACCAATGCTGTGGCAAGGAAACAAGGCCGGTGGCCTCAAGCCATGGCCGGTGAGGTGTGGGGATGGCCTACAAGCTACTTCCCACCCTCAGAAGCAAAACAACAAGTGTTTGGTGCAAAACCAGACACGAAGCAGTCGAGTCGAGAGATCTTGAGGCAGGGCGCATAGCCGAGACCTCCGGGAACTCAAGACGGACACGAACAAGGATGATCACCGAGTGTTCAAACGGTGACGTCCAAGTCTTGAGGACGGTCAAAAATGGGGTGTCTACAGTTGCCCCTCTTTGACAGAAATCGAAAGTCATAACAATGACGGAAGTAAGTGTCAAAGCCCAGAGACGACCCATTTTTGACAAGGTCGAAGACTTAGACAAAGCATACAAGTTACAGATAAAGATATGCGCCTGAAGGCAGGGGCAAAATGCAACTGACAATGCAAGAAGCCGAACATAACTTATGATCATGCAAAGAAACATGGGGACATATCCCGGTGTTTCGGAAAGGCATAAGCATTGGAACGTATTCCAAATGCTCTTAACCAAAAAGGGAGGAACATAGGGACGCATCCCTGTGTTTCAAAAAAGTGAAAGAAACATAGGGACATATCCCTGTGTTTCGGAAAGGTGGAAGAAACATAGGGACGTATCTCGGTGTTTCGGAAAGAGAGAGAAACGTAGGGACGTATCCCAGTGTTTCGATAAGGTATAAGCATTGGAACGTATTCCAAATGTTGTTAACCAAAGAGGGAGAAACATAGGGACATATCCCCGTGTTTCGAAAAGGTATAAGCATTGGAACGTATTCCAAATGCTTGTAACCAAAGAAGGAGAAACATTAGGACATATCCTACTGTTTCGGATTGAGTGAGAAACATAGGGCCCGGTGTTTCGGAATGGTGTGATCATTGGAACGTATTCCGAACACTTTTAACCAAGGGGAGAGAAACATAGGGACATATCCCGGTGTTTCGAATTGAGTGAGAAACATAGGGACATATCCCGGTGTTTCGAATTGAGTGAGCATTGGAACGTATTCCGAATGCTTTTAACCAAAGAAGGAGAAACATAGGGACATATCCCAGTGTTTCGGAAAGGTAGAAGCATTGGAACGTATTCCAAATGCTCGTAACCAAAGAAGGAGAAACATTAGGACATATCCCGCTGTTTCGGATTGAGTGAGAAACATAGGGACGTATCCCGGTGTTTCGGAATGGTGTGAGCATTGGAACGTATTCCGAATGCTCTTAACTAAGGGGGGAGAAACAGAGGGACATGTCCCGATGTTTCGGAATGGTGTGAGCATTGGAACGTATTCCGAACGCTTTTAACCGAAGATTGAGAAACATAGGAACGTATCCCGGTGTTTCGGAATGGTGTGAGAAACATAGGGACGTATCCCGGTGTTTCGGAAGGAAGGAGAAACATAGGGACGTATCCCAATGTTTCGAAAAGGAGAAGAAACATAGGGACGTATCCCGGTGTTTCAAAAAGGAGAAGAAACATAGGGACGTATCCCGGTGTCTCGGAAAGAAGAGAGAAACATAAGGACGTATCCCGGTGTTTCGAAAAAGGAGAAGAAACATAGGGACGTATCCCGGTGTTTCGGAAAGGAATGAGAAACATAGGGACGTATCCCGGTGTTTCGGAAGGAAGGAGAAACATAGGGACGTATCCCGGTGTTTCAGAAAGGAAGGAGAAACATAGAGACGTATCCCAGTGTTTCAGAAAGGAAGGAGAAACATAGGGACGTATCCCGGTGTCTCGGAAAAAAGAGAGAAACATAAGGACGTATCCTGGTGTTTCGGAAAGGAAGGAGAAACATAGGGACGTATCCTAGTGTTTCAGAAAGGAAGGAGAAACATAGGGACGTATCCCAGTGTTTCAGAAAGGAATGAGAAACATAGAGACGTATCCCAGTGTTTCAAAAAAGGAGAAACATAGGGACGTATCCCGGTGTTTCGGAATAAAGAAGAAACATAGGGACGTATCCCGATGTTTTGGAATGAAGAAGAAACATAGGGACGTATCCCGGTGTTTCGGAATGAAGAAGAAACATAGGGACGTATCCCAGTGTTTCGGAATGGTATAAGTATTGAAACGTATTCCAAATGCTCTAAACCAAAGGAGGTCTAACCCGTCGCACGCGCGAGGAGAAAGAACGACAATTGCAAGTGAAAAGGTGCATAACAATGCAACTGGAACCATGCATAACAATGCAAGTGAAGTGTGCATAATAATGCAACTAGAGTGTGCATAACAATGTGATTGAAACGTGCATAACAATGCAAGTAAAACGTGCATGACAACGCATGTTAGAGATGTGCAAAACAATGCAATACAGGTACACAAGATAGTGCGAGTGAGGTGCACAAAAGAAGTGCGATAAGATGCATATTCTATGCAAGTATGGGGGTATTTTCTATGCAATCATGGAAAGCATATTCTATGCGGAATCAAAAGCAAGCATATTCTATGCATGAATCATAATAATGCACGGCACGCACGTAACAGAAGTGTATATGAAAGTGCACATTCTATGCAATAGAGGAGCATTAAACATGTACTCTAGTGCCTCTGATTTACCTCTTACAGGACTTTGCAACACACTCTGCTCAAAAAGGGGACACCCTGTTTACATTGGCGAGAGATAACATCTGTTGCTGCTTTAATTGCCATTCTGACTTGAAGCATGCTTAAGCTTGGAGTAGAGGCACACTCATTCTTCAGAGCACTGACAAGGCCTGATGGGGTACATCCGGAGTACAATCACGGAATTTGCTGAAGGTGAAACACACTCAGATGCTTAGGTTTTCCCTCTTTTCTTTTGCTTTGCAGTCTGGAACCCATATAGCTTCAGATAGGTCCTGGTTCTACTGTTCTCACATGACCTGGGTTGAACCCTACGGTTTTATGAAAGAACAAATACTGTTTTGCACAAATGTGAAAAATGACACAACACTCTAAGCACAAAACGATTTTATTTTTGAAATTAAGAAATGAGTTCTTAATCGGGTATTGAGCCTACGACTGAACACAGCGAGAAAGACTTAACAATGAAAAACAAAAGGTAAACAACCGAAACACATCGAGTCATGCTCGGGACGACTCAAAGCAAGAATCGAGACAAACAAAACAAAAGACACGACATACAGACGTGTTACAAAGACAAGAGACCTCTCAGTGCACGAGGAGCCAGTTTCTCCGGGTATTATTTCCCACCCTTTCCTCATTTGTGATTCTCACATCACTCGGCCCTCAGGCTCTTTTTTTTCTCTCAAAACCCTTTTCTCGCTTTTTCTCTCACCACACGTCTCTCTATTCTTCAATCTCTCATTTTTTATCCCTCCCCTGGGTGGTTGATGGATAAACAGAAAGTTGTAGGCTCTTGCCCCTAGCATTCTGCCAGATTCTTCTTCTTGTTCACAATAGTGGGTTTCTTCCACAAAGGGGTTGCGCTACAATTGGGTATGTAGCAAATCTGCAGCTGACATCGATTGATGATGCTCTGCTGGAGAGTTTGGACGTGATCAGATCTATCCAGATAATGGAGTGGAATATCTTGTCCCATTCCGGTTTGTGCTTCGCACTTGGCTTGATATCTCGTTGCTTGGAGGATGTGAGAGCTTTCTGCCCTTTTGCGGTCAGCTTCAGTGGTGCCCTTTCTGGAAAATACGGTGTCCTTTCTGGCAAGTATGTTGAAAGTGGGGAAAAGACAGGAAGCCTGACTCAACTGTGCCCCTAGTTCATCATTTTGATCATTTTTTTTTGTTTTTGGCTTTCTACTAAAACAATTTTGACCAATATGAGAGTTAAATTAACATACTTGTTCGATTTTTGATTTGAAAATCATGCAAGTCAGGTTATGAGCACTGAAAATTTTCCCTTTTTGGGTCCAAGAAATGGTCCAGTTTTGGAAAAGATGAAATAATTTTCGAGAAAATTAGTCAACCTCAGTAAAAATTCTCGAAAACCGTTTTTGCAAACAGCCACTACTCAACGAGCACGGAACTTACTCTTGAGATGCACAACCTCAGATCCCAAGGAAAATTGCCCCTTGTTTGAAGAGAGCTGTATGGCAACAGAAAGTTGCCCCTTGTTTGAATAGCACCGTAGCGTATTGGCAACGGAAAGTTGCCCCTTGTTTGGATAGTACCACGGCGCGTTGTAATCAGTCTTCACAGTGAAGGTCACAACCAAGCTCTCGGATACAGAGAAGGCAAAGATGATCAAAACCATTACATGGACACAATTGATTTGGAAGTGTTTATGGCTGGACTTTAGGATGAAGTTGCCTACATATCCCAAACATGGGAATCAAGCCTTACGTAGTTCGGGGTTAAGGTACACTCGGGTATTTAACCTCTCCTTTTGTGCTCTAACTTTTGCCAAGGCTGCCCTTTGCGGGTTTTCAACCTTGCGAGCTTTGTTCTTCTTTTCTTTTCAATTCTGTTCATTTACTTTTTCCTTTTTCATCTTTTCTTTTCATTTTCTTCATTTTTCTTCTTTCTTTTTTTTGTGTTCTTTGCATTTTTCTTTTTTTTGTTCATTTATTTTATTTTTTATTTTTTTGCTCTAACTTTTGCCTGGGTCGCCCTTCCGGGTTTTCGGCCCAGCGAGCCTCTCAAGGGTAAAAGTGTAGCTTTGTCCATGTCAAATGGTTTTAAGATCCTGAAGTCATCCGAATCCAGGAGAATGGCTGATGTTCGCTGACGATGCAGGAGTCCATCCAATGGGGGGCTAAATTTGCCCCTAGTGTTGCCGATAGGAACTCAGTTGTTTTTCAGCAGAAACTGTCTTCTTTTCTCCCTTCTGGGATTTGGCATTCTTGCCGACCTTCTTTGATTTATGGAATGATCCATCTTCGGCTCTTCGAGCACATTTGAAATTCTTTGCCCCTAGTTCCAGGGATACTTCTGATCTAGCTTTACAAGCTTCTTTTGATGAAATCTGATCTTCTTGATCTGACTTTCTTGCCTCTTGTTCGAGAGCTGCTTTGAATCTGGCCACATAGGCCTCACGTTGTAGTTGACCGTTGAACATTTTTGAACTTAAGTCCAAGGTTTGACAATGAGGGGTCGAGTCTTGAGGCTAAGAGCGATCCTAGGCTGCACAATCTCAAGAGTGATTCTACACAGGTCTTTGCAAGATCGCGCAAAACAATTTTTGAAATCTTTTAAGAAAGTGACAAATCGCTCGCGCTGAAGACAGTGCGGAACCAATCTAGATCAAGTTAGGATCCTTCTCAGTACTCACATTAACAAGCATGATCTCGATCATTAAGGGCTTAGCATGCCTCTCTTTCTCTCAATTGATCAAATTTTGTAAAACCCGAGGAATTCCTTCTTCTTCGTTTTTATCACAATGTTTCAAAAAAAGTTTTGGAAAACTTAGGTCGATGCAATGAATTCAAGGCACAGAAAAGACACAGCTTCTAGTCAAATACTGTCATCTCATTTAGAATTTCTGGCACAACTAGCACATGGCAGAAGCAAACACAAGATTGTGAAAATCACTGCTATTCCATTCAGATCTATTGGTGTAACTGGCTCTAAGACAGAAACAGACTCAAAAGAAAGCAAAAAGGACAAATACAAAACAAGCGAGTGATGTCTGAGGTAACATCCCCGAAATCACCTGACTCTAACAAAACAGGACTGACTCGACACAACAAGACAGACCCGACTGACTCAGTATGAAAAGACTGACTCAATACAAAATGACAAGACTGACCCAATACCCAAGTCAGAAAGTATGAAAACTAGCATTCGCAAAATGCTCAAAATAGTGCGTGCCATACGCCACATCCGGAGTAAACTGAGCGCCGCCCGTAGATGGTTCATCCCTCGATCACATCACATTATCCCCCACAAGTTCACTGATCAAGTGCCGATAGACTTTGCAGGACCTGGTGCGGAGACGGACGCAACTGTCGGTGTCATGACCAGTCTGTTGATGAAAAGCACAGTACTTAGTCGGGTCATGCTTTGCAGGGAGAGGATCGGGTAGAGGCCGTTGTTCCAATGGTTTCAGATGTCCTTTCCTGAGTAGGACCCCTAGAGCTTTAGACGAAGGCATAAAGAGTGGGGTGAAAACCCTCTTGCCTCGGGGTAGATAGTCCGAAGTTCGGGGGTTTGAAGTGGATGTACCAACAAAGGGGGTGGCTACTCTTGGTGTGGTGGTGGTGACCATGCCCACTTCAGAAGATTTTGCAACTGCATCACCGCTGGTGGTCGTACTTGAATTGCGAAAAAATGCCCTCCTAGGCTGCTCCTTCTCCTGGTCAATGAGGCCCTGCTTCATAGCATCCTCGATCTGTACTCCCATCTCATGCAAATCTCAAAAGGTAGGGAAGGGGAGCACGATCATTTTCTGCATTAGTTTGGGCTGGAGGTTGCGCACAACCATCCGTATTTGATCCTTATCCGTTGGCCTAATGGTCATCATTGAGGTCTTGGCCCTCCAGTGGGCCATGAATTCTGAGAAGCTCTCCTTTGGCTCTTGGCGGGTGACTTCAAGATCACGAGTTGTGACCTCAATCTGTGCATTGTAGGAGTATTGATCACTGAAGGCCTCAACCATCTCTTCCCAATTCTGTTTCACAGAGTTCTCCAATTTTGCATACCAGATTGCGGCTATCCCAGACAGGGTCTGACCAAACAATGATAGCTTCTGTAATCTGGTGAGGCCCATCGGCCTTAGTATGTCCGAAAACAGTCGCAAATGTACCATGGGATCCCCAGATCCATCAAAGCGGTCGATGTGCGGCATCTTAAATCTGTCCAGCAACGTCACAGCCGAGTCTGTATACCCATCTTCAATATCAGGAGTGGAGTGGGCCCCCTGAGACTTCTTGAACAATTTCTCAAGCTTGCTCACTTTCAATGCTGTGGGGTCCATCTCGACATCAAAGGGGGGGTCTGGTAGGTTGGTGAGTGTTTTAGATAGCTAGGGTAGAACCGGGGGCGGAGCTGGCCCTGTCAGAATGTCCGTATCTTCCTGGACATTAGCTGTCTCCCCGAGTGTTGGAACTCTTGGTGGGGGAGGAGCCTGGTGTGAAGTAGATACTTCAGTTTGCTACTCTAACTTGGCAATTGTCTCTGCCTGCTGGGCTATGACCACAGCCTGTTGCTTGGCAAATTCTGCTTGACGGACAACATCTTACTGCATGGCTTTCATACTATCCTGGAGTTGGCGCACCATCTCTTCCATTCTCGCCATACTGCCCTGATCTAACTGATCAATCAGTATATCTGTGTCGGCAGTAGGCTCAGAAATCTCAGCCCGACTGCTCAAAGATCACTGATCTGGTAGCTGTTGCACAGGTGCTCTATGCTGACTAGCCTTCTCTGGCCCTGATTACCCTTGAACTGAGTCTCTGACCTGACAAAGTCTATCAGTACAAATCCAATCAACCTCGGGGGATATTGGAGCCCTCTGAAGCTATAGTTCCACGACTACCTTGCAAAAGAGAAAACAGACAGTATCTCAGCTTGATTTCACCAGAACAGGTATGCACATGGCTGAACGACTGTGCTCTCTACTGAATTCTGCCCAAAATTCGGCCTGTAAACTGATACCCTCAGGTAAAACTGATTCTTAAAATACTAATAGTGATGCCCGCAGGCCTGTTACTCAGACTTGCAAACTATTATGCGCATTCCCTGTAGAGATACACTCTAAAAGCACATAGTAAACAAATGAGAGCCAAGACACCCCTATGTTGGGGTAGGGTTTCCCTGTCCTATTTTTGTCAGGAGCTAGGGTTTCACTATGCACGCAGCAGTTTTCAAACAACCTAACATCGGGTAAGCAACCTATCCTAGTTTGGAATAGTCACCATGGATTTCGATATGCACTAGGTCGAATGGTCGAAAAGGGTGTCCCGGTAAAACCGGGGTTTGTGTTCCCATACTGTCAGAGCCCACAACTGGTCAGCCTTATGGCATGCTTTGACAAAGTCAAACCTCTGGCAAACCGTTCAGGAATGGCAGATGGAAAGCACGGTGTCCTAGGCGCACTAATGCACATGTAATGCAAAGAAACACATAAGTGAAATCAAAACAGGATATCACGAGTTCGAGTCAAGCTCTCTAAATCCTCAGCAGAGTCGCCAGAAACTGTAGACGTCCCCGAACGCCCCGAGAGGACAAGTCCCCCGTTCTGTTCGTTTTTGGACTTGCTACAGTTCGGACTCTCAAATTGTCATGGTTCTTAATCTGAACCAAAGAGTCCAAATCCGGCAAATCGTTTTGAGAAAAAACAGATTTTGAAAGAAGTGCCAAACATGGACTGCTTTGCCAGATACAGAGTCGCCATCTAAATATTTTTTATGGGAAAATTTAGGAAACCCCGACTCGGTGCCAAAGGCCACGTGTCCGTCATCACCAAAGTTGCCTCGGCTCGGGAGCTTGGGTACGATTGGGGAAGGTCAGCTATGAGCACCCCCTCTCGCCTGATCCAAAGATCGGCCTCTACTAAACGTGATATCCGTTTTTGAAAACGTTATGTGTTCTTATTCCGGTTATTAGCCTAGATTTACTATGTTATGTGCACAGGAAACAAGTATAGACCAAATCGCCTAAATTGGAACAAAACATTGCATGTTTGTTTTGAAAATGGTTTGCTACTCGCAAGTAGGCTAAAATGCAAGTTTTGCCACCCTCAAGTGGCCTTTAGAAAAGATGGTTTTGCCACTATCTAGTGGGCTTAAAAACTCACAGTTTTAATACATTATTCCAATTTAGGTAATTCAACCTCCACCCACAGGCATTCAAGCAGTTATATCACATAAGCAAGTAGCCTCATGGTAAGCATGCTGTCATGGCAACACTCACACGCATGCAAGGATGCTAAAACATAAATGCGCACCGAGTACTCCAAGCCAAAACAGAAACTAGTTAGTAATCATATGCATGATTCTAGTTCATGTTAAGATGGCTAATGCAACACATGCAACATGCAGCTACAATAGGCTCGGCTAATCTATGGATGACATATGATGATGCTACAACTAACACGTATTCAACTTGGAATTGAAATACAATGCAGTTAGTATGATGCGTCGAGCCCGGTACATGCAAGACAAATGCATGGATGCACGCATGCGTAGCATAAGGTATGCTAAATTAAATATGACCTAATACTAACCATCAAAAGCAGGTAAGTAAAAAGGAGAAAGAAGCGGGGTTGGAAGACATACACACACACACCCACACTAATTACAAATTCGCCCTCGCTCGGAAGGACCAAAAGAATAATACAATTTAATTAACCTACAAGCTAATTAAATAATTTACAGACCACCTAATTAATTAAGCAAATTAACTAAGCTAAGAAAGCAATAAAAGGCCTCGGAAGAGGGTCCAACGCACGCGTGCTCGGGTTTGCTCGGAAATCCGTCGCCATGCACAAGTTGCCTCTGTTTACCCTGCTCTGCTTCTCTGAAAATTTCAGAACTCCCAAGGTATGCTCCATGGACACTGTAGAGTACCACCGGCCAAGGGGAATCATCACCGGCTATTGGTAATGATCATCGACCATTGATTGATCTCTCGGCCATCCATATTTGGTCAGTCGGCAGTATATATGGCCGGCCGGCCAAAACTTCTTGTAGAAACCTATTTGACAGCAGCAGAGGGCAGACAAGGCATGTCAATGCATTTTCAAAGCAATGTTTGCACCACCACCCTCTTTATCATGTTCATGACTCAAAGGAATATGGTCCTCGACCCTCGGACCACAAATCCCGCATTTCAATGCGTGATGGCCCAAAGAGTTAAAGTGTGCAATTTCAATATGGAATGAAATGCACAAAACAAACAATGGGCCCCAACCTCCATCATAATCAATTCAAGAGGCAAGAGATGCATGCTTAATGTTATGCAACCTAGGCATGGAAGCTAAGCATGCAATATAAGCATGTGAACAAGCAATGTAAACATGCAAGCATGCAAGTTATGCAAACTAACAAGCATGCAAGATGGATGAGCATGCAACGATATGTGGGAATGGTCTTAAATCAAAATGGGCAGCTCTCAAATAGGCCCAAATCAGTGGCTAAATGCCATGGAAATGAGGGCCAAAACACATACAAGCATGCATGCACACAAGGTCCAACACTTAGGCACCAAAGAGCAACTTTTAAGCACACTTAAAAGAGAATAAACATGGATACATGGCATGCATAGAAAGCTCTGAAATCATATTATAGAAGGTGCAAAACCAAGTAAACAAGACAAGCCAAGCATGCAACAATGGTCTAAAACTCAAGGCAAGCCAAGGGGGGTTACATGGTAGCTATACAAAGCAAGCCATGGATGGCCTAAGCAACCAAAAACAGACCTTAAGCATGCTAAAAAATTCATGGCATTACAAGACAAGTATGCAAGGCAAGCATGGTGTGTCTAAACCAAGTAAAAACAGTGCTATATCATGGCAAAATAAGCACAAATAACACTTAAGACATGGCGAACATGAACTTAAAAATGGTGCTCACACATGAGACTAAAATAGCACTTTTTGAAGACAACAAGGAGAGGGGATGGCCCTCTCCTTCTTAGGACCTTAAACCACCATCCTCACCACTGAAATCCCTCAACATTTCAGTGGTGAGGAGGCCCAAACAAGGTGGTCCCGAAGCTCACCAAAAATAGCACAGAATGGGGCCAAACAAGGCCTAAGAGGGGGTAAACAACCCCAAACACAAAAGTGACCTTAATGAAGTATCTTAAACACAAAAAAACCGAACTTTTTTATGTTATACACGAAGCTCAAATCAGAAAGAAAGACAGGCTAAAAGTGTGTGTAAAAACGGGGAATAAAGAGGGAAAATGAGTTACCTTTGTAGCCAAAAGGGGACAGCAGCCTCTTGGTCCAAAAAACAGTCCCTTAGCCTCTAAAAATGGCCTCCAAGCTCCTTAGGTTGATGATGGAGGTGTTGTGCTAGGAGGTGTAGTTCAAATGGCCAAGAACTAGACCCTTTTGCACCCTCTAACCCACATAAATGTAGAGAGAGAGGGAGATATAGAGAGGGAGTGATATATATATAATATATATCAGATTTTTTTAACCCTCTAAAGGGGAGGAGAGGCCCTCTTTTTATAGAGAAACTAAGGGGGCAAAGCTTCTCTTAGAAGCTTGGAGCAAAAAGGCCAAGCTTCTCTTAGAAGCTTGGAGCAAAAGGGCCAAGCTTCTTGGAGAAGCTAGGCAAAGGGGTCAAGAGGTTCAAGCTTCTTCAAAAAGCTAAAAAAAGGATCAAACTTCTTGGAGAAGCTAAAAAAGGGTCAAGCTTCTTGGAGAAGCTAAAAAGGGTCAAAAGGTTCAAGCTTCTTGGAGAAGCTAAAAAAAGGATCAAGCTTCTTGGAGAAGCTAAAAAGGATTAAAAGGTTCAAAAGGTCAAGCTCCCTCAAGAAAAGGTCTCAACCAGGAAAAGTGGCCGATTGATCAAAAACAGTGGCCGGCCGACCAAACACAATGCCGACCGACCATCAATAGTGCCGACCGGCCATCACCAATGGCCGGTGGCATGGAAACAAGGCCGGTGGCCTCAAGCCATGGCCGGTGAGGTGTGGGGATGGCCTACAAGCTACTTCCCACCCTCAGAAGCAAAACAACAAGTGTTTGGTGCAAAACCAGACACGAAGCAGTCGAGTCGAGAGATCTTGAGGCAGGGCGCATAGCCGAGACCTCCGGGAACTCAAGACGGACACGAACAAGGATGATCACCGAGTGTTCAAACAGTGACGTCCAAGTCTTGAGGATGGTCAAAAATGGGGTGTCTACAGTTGCCCCTCTTTGACAGAAATCGAAAGTCATAACAATGACGGAAGTGAGTGTCAAAGCCCAGAGACGACCCATTTTTGACAAGGCCGAAGACTTAGACAAAGCATACAAGTTACAGATAAAGATATGCGCTTGAAGGCAGGGGCAAAATGCAACTGACAATGCAAGAAGCCGAACATAACTTATGATCATGCAAAGAAACATAGGGACGTATCCCGGTGTTTCAGAAAGGCATAAGCTTTGGAACGTATTCCAAATGCTCTTAACCAAAGAGAGAGGAACATAGGGACGCATCCCTGTGTTTCAAAAAAGTGAAAGAAACATATGGACATATCCCTGTGTTTCGGAAAGGTGGAAGAAACATAGGGACGTATCCCGGTGTTTCGGAAAGAGAGAGAAACGTAAGGACGTATCCTGGTGTTTCGATCAGGTATAAGCATTGGAACGTATTCCAAATGTTCTTAACCAAAGAGGGAGAAACATAGGGACATATCCCCGTGTTTCGAAAAGGTATAAGCATTGGAACGTATTCCAAATGCTCGTAACCAAAGAAGGAGAAACATTAGGACATATCCCACTGTTTCGGATTGAGTGAGAAACATAGGGACGTATCCCGGTGTTTCGGAATGGTGTGAGCATTAGAACGTATTCCGAACACTTTTAACCAAGGGGAGAGAAACATAGGGACATATCCCGGTGTTTCGAATTGAGTGAGAAACATAGGGACGTATCCCGGTGTTTCGAATTGAGTGAGCATTGGAACGTATTCCGAACGCTTTCAACCAAAGAAGGAGAAACATAGGGACGTATCCTAGTGTTTCGGAAAGGTAGAAGCATTGGAACGTATTCCAAATGCTCGTAACCAAAGAAGGAGAAACATTAGGACATATCTCGCTGTTTCGGATTGAGTGAGAAACATAGGGACGTATCCCGGTGTTTCGGAAGGAAGGAGAAACATAGGGACGTATCCCAATGTTTCGAAAAGGAGAAGAAACATAAGGACGTATCCCGGTGTTTCGAAAAGGAGAAGAAACATAGGGACGTATCCCGGTTTCTCGGAAAGAAGAGAGAAACATAAGGACGTATCCCGGTGTTTCGAAAAAGGAGAAGAAACATAGGGACGTATCCTGGTGTTTCGAAAAGGAATGAGAAACATAGGGACGTATCCCGGTGTTTCGGAAGGAAAGAGAAACATAGGGACGTATCCCGGTGTTTCAGAAAGGAAGGAGAAACATAGAGACGTATCCCAGTGTTTCAGAAAGGAAGGAGAAACATAGGGACGTATCCCGGTGTCTCAGAAAGAAGAGAGAAACATAAGGACGTATCCTGGTGTTTCGAAAAGGAAGGAGAAACATAGGGACGTATCCTAGTGTTTCAGAAAGGAAGGAGAAACATAGGGACGTATCCCGGTGTTTCAGAAAGAAATGAGAAACATAGGGACGTATCCCAGTGTTTCAAAAAAGGAGAAACATAGGGACGTATCCCGGTGTTTCGGAATGAAGAAGAAACATAGGGACGTATCCCGGTGTTTCGGAATGAAGAAGAAACATAGGGACGTATTCTGGTGTTTTGGAATGAAGAAGAAACATAGGGACGTATCCCGGTATTTCGGAATGAAGAAGAAACATAGGGACATATCCCAGTGTTTTGGAATGGTATAAGTATTGGAACGTATTCCAAATGCTCTAAACCAAAGGAGGTCTAACCCGTCGCACGTGCCATGGCCGGTGAGGTGTGGGGATGGCCTACAAGCTACTTCCCACCCTCAGAAGCAAAACAACAAGTGTTTGGTGCAAAACCAGACACAAAATAGTCGAGTCGAGAGATCCTGTGGTAGGGCGCGTAGCCGAGACCTCCGGGAACTCAAGACGAACACGAACAAGGATGATCACCGAGTGTTCAAACGGTGACGTCCAAGTCTTGAGGACGGTCAAAAATGGGGTGTCTACACTAGGCTGAAGCGAGGTTAGCTGGAATAACCAACTTTGAGTACTCTTCAGCCGAGATAAGGATCTAGGCTGAAGAGAGGTTGGCAGGAATAAACAACTTTGAGTACACTTCAACCGAGATAAGGATCTAGACTGAAAAGAGGAGGGCGCGTAGCCGAGACCTCCGGGAACTCAAGACGAACACGAACAAGGATGATCGCCGAGTGTTCAAACGGTGACGTCCAAGTCTTGAGGACGGTCAAAAATGGGGTGTCTACATAGGCTGAAGCGAGGTTAGCTGGAATAACCAACTTTGAGTACTCTTCAGCCGAGATAAGGATCTAGGCTGAAGAGAGGTTGGCAGGAATAACCAACTTTGAATACTCTTCAGCCAAGATAAGGATCTAGGCTGAAGAGAGGTTGGCAGGAATAAACAACTTTGAGTACACTTCAACCGAGATAAGGATCTAGACTGAAAAGAGGTTGGTAGGAATAACCAACTTTGAGTACTTTTTAGCCAAGATAAGGATCTAGGTTGAAGAGAGGTTGGCTGGAAAAACTAACTTTGAGTACTCTTCAGCGAGATAAGGACCTGGGCTGAAGAGAGGTTGGCTGGAAAAATCAACTTTGAGTTCTCCTCAGCCGAGATAAGGATCTAGGTTAAAGAGAGGTTGGCTAGAATAACCAACTTTGAGTTCTCTCCAGCCAAGATAAGGATCTAGGCTGAAGAGACTTGGCAGGTATGACCAAACAGATTACAAGGCTCCAAGACCGAGATAAGTATCTCGACCAGAAAATGTTAAAAAATTCATACAAATCAGAGTTGAAAAATAAATACATGTATGAAATAAACTGAACAAAAAGACGGACAAAAATAGCGAATTTCATTCAAGATTGGAAACTGCATTACAATGAGGGGCTCCAGCCCGGTTACAAAATGCTTTCAGAATTTGATATCAAAAGTAGAAAAATACAAAGTCAGGCAAAAAGATCATCCAGGTCTGCATCCAGGTCAACTCGAGTTTCATCACTCCGTAGCCCGGTTCCAGCAGGAAGGTCAGTCACATCTTCAACCGTACTGGGCACCGGGGGCTCCACCCGAACTGACTGAGCGGTTTAGAGACCAGGATCATTGGTGACAGCCGTTGTGTTGTTGGGCCCTAGGGATGCCTCCTTTTCCTCCCCTATTTGAAGAAATTTTTGCTGAATAGCATTGGCATACTCCGCCATGTAGCTTGGAATAAAGTGGCGAGGAGGGTTCTAAAAGACCTCGGTCTCTTGGCCATAACCAAGCTTTGACACGGCTGCCTTCCATCCACATTTGAAAAATATATCCTTGGCATCTTCGCACTATAGGATGTAGGTGGCCTCCCCTTCCTTATAGCCGCGGTCTTCCGCATCTGTAGACGAGCCCTGAGGGCCTCACGCGTTTACAGTTCGGACTCAAATGTCACAGTTCTGAATCTAATCCTGCAAAGTGCAATGCGAGACTGATAAATCACCAAAGAGTCCAAATCCGGCAAATCGTTTTGGAAAACTGATTTTTCAGAAAGAAGTGTCAAACATGGACTGCTTTGCCAGATACAGAGTCGTGACCTAAATATTTTGTTTTGGGGGAATTTAGGAAACCCTGACTCGTTGCCTAAGGCCACGTGTTCGTCATCACCAAAGTTGCCTCGGCTCGGGAACTTGGGTACAATTGGAGAAGGTCATCTATGAGCACCCCCGCTCGCTCGATCCGAAGATCGGCCTGTACTAAGCATGATATTTTGTTTTTGAAAACACATGTGTTCTTATTCCGGTTATTAGCTAGCTTACTACGTGATGCGCACAGCATACAAATATAGACTAGATCGCCTAAGTTGGAACAAAACATCTCATGTTTGTTTGGAAATGGTTTGAAGTTTGCTACTCGCAAGTAGGCTAAAAAATGCGAATTTCAATGAATTATCCCAATTCAAGCAATCCAACCTTCACCCACAGGCATTCAGGCAGTTGTATCACATAAGCAATTAGCCTCATGGTAAGCATGCTGTCATGTTGACACTCACATACATGCGAGATGCTAAAGCTTAAACACTTACAGTGTACTCCGAGCCAAAATAGAGAACTAGTTAGAAATCAATGCATGATCCTAGTTCATGTTAAAATGGCTAATGCATCGCATGCAAAATGCAACTAGAAATAGGCTTGGCTATTTTAAGATGACATATGAGATGCGACAATTTGATACATGTATTCAAGTAGGAATTGAAATACAATGCAGTTAGTATGATGCGCCGAGTCCGGTGCATGCAATACAGATGAATGATGCAAACATGCATAGCATAAGGATGCTAATTGAAACGTGCCCTAGAACTAACCATCGAAAGCAGGTAAGTAAAAGGGAGAAAGAAGTGGGGGTTGGAAGACATGCATCACACACACGTACGTTTATTACATAATTGCGCCCTCTCGACAGAGGGACCGAAAGAATAATACAAATTACATAATTAACTAACTAACAAGCTAATTAATTATTACACAACACTTAACTAATTAAGCAAATCAGTTAAGCTATGAAAACAGTAAAAAACAGCCTCGGGAAGAGGGATGCATGCGTGCTCGGACGGCTTCGCTCGGAAATCCATCGCTATGTCACATGTTGCGTCTGTTTACACTGCTCTGTACCTTTGAAAACTGTGCCAACTTTTGTGACACTTCTGAACCAGCTTGGGGACTTTCTAAGAGTCCATCGGCCAAGAGATAGGGCCATTGGCCATGGGAAATTGGTCATCGACCAAATGTAAAGCTCTCGGCCAACAATGTTTAGCCGACCGGCACTGAAAGTAGCTGACCGGCCATCTCTTCCTGCAGAATGCTGTGTTGCTGCAGCAGAGGACAAACAGAGCATGGCAATACATTTACAAGGCAATGTTTGCACGACCACCCTCCTTATCATGTTTGAGACTCAAAGGAGTGTAGTCCTCGACCCTCGGACCACCAATCACGCATTTCGATGCATGATGGCCAAAGGAGCCGAATGTGCAATTCAATATGGAATGAAATGCACAAAAAAACACATAAGGGACCCCAACCTCTATCATGCCTGATCAAGAGGCAAGGGATGCAAACATGCAAACAAAACTAATGCAACATGAAGCATGTCAAAGACAATACCATACAAGGCTAATGGTAATAAGCATGCCAAATGCAATGCAACCTAAACAAGCATGCAAACATGCAAGGCATGTGGCAACACTCAAGGATAGGCAAGCATGTAACGACACGTGGGGCAAGCATGCAACAACATGCAAGGGACAATACATGCAAACATGCAAAGCAACTTAACAAAAGGGGGCATGCCAAATGCGATATAACTCAAGCATACAACAACATGTAATAGGCCAAGTATGCAACAACATGCAAGGCAAGCATGCAACAACATGCAATAAGGGTCTTAAACCAAAATGGACAGCTCTCGAATAGGTCCAAATCAGTGGCCAAAGTGATGAAACAAAGGCATGGAATACACATATAAACATGCATGCTAATGGTCCATTACCTTAAGTATTGTATAACAACTTTTAAGAACACTTAAAGGGAGACAAACATGGATATTAGGCAAACATGTTAAGCTCTGAAATCATGTTAGGAGATGTACCAAACCGGCCAAAGTACACAAGCAAAGCATGCAAGAAAGCTTAAACCTTGAAACTAGCCTAAGGGTTCAAACCATCGCTATACAAAGCAAGCCCCAAAGGGCCAAGATGACCTAAAACAGTCCTAAGGCAAGTCCAAACAAGACTGAAAGCAAACTCAAAACTAGCCAACACAAGCTAGAACACAACGCCAAAACATGAGGTATGCAAGGCTACCAAAGAGGGTGTTACACTACACCTATCAAAACCAAACATGGCATGATTTAAGCAATGAAAAACAGAGTTATGGCATGTCAAAGTAAGCCCAAAAACTCACTTAGATGGCATCCCAAAGACCTAAGCATGGTGGCATACACAATGACACATTTATGAGGCATAAAACACAAACCCTTTAAAGCATTAAAAGAGTGACAAATGCAAGTACATGAGCATACTATATGGACTGAAATAATATTACAAGTGATGCCAAACCACTGAAATGATCCGAATAGAGCATGCTAGTGACTCAAACACCCAAAGCTAACAAGCTAGATTACATGGTAGCTATACAAAACAATGTAAGCATGACCAAAACAATGAAAAATAGAGCTCAAGCATGTTAAAATAAGGCTAGAAGCTTCATGGAGTTGAGCCCAAACATGCAAGTATGGTAGTCTAAATGCTAGATACATGTTAAGGCAAATGAGGAGATTGCAAGGTAAGTATATGGTGCATGCAAAAGACCACTAAACCAACTTTAAACGAAGGTAAATCATGGTAAAACAACACCAAATACTTGCTGAAATGAAGCTAAAACAAGCTAGGCCTACAAGCCATCAATATAAGCCATTTATGCAAGCATTCAAGATGACAAGGAGAGAGGATGACCCTTTCCTATTTAGGACACCAAAACCACCTCTCCACCACTAAAATCCGGAGGCCATGCAAAGCTCAAAGCAAGGGCCAAAAGGGATAGCCTAAAACAAGGCCTAACAAGGCCTTGGAGGGGGTAAACAACCCCGAACCTCAAGATGACCTTAAACAAAGTTCAAAAGCAAGTAAAAATAGAACTTTTATCAGTTAATAGCTAAGCTTAAAACAATAAGAAAGAAGGGCTAAAAGCCTAAGCAAGAAAGGAGTATCTAAAGCAAGAATGCTCACCCTTGAAGAACACCTTCAAGAACCAAACACCAGCACCTTTCTCTGATCAAAACCACTCCAAGAACCCTAACAACAACTCATTAGAACCTCAGCAACCAAGGATGGTATAATGCTAGGTGTTTGTGTGCAATAGTGTGAACAAAAATCACTTTAGGTCACAAAAACACACACAAATGATAGAGATAGGGAGATATAGAGATAGAGAGATACAACTTTTTCTAACCCTAATTTCAGAACCTCTGAGAAGGAAGGAGGGCCTCCCCTCTTATAGAAATCAAATTTACAAAGCTTCTTGGAGAAGCTAAGCAAAGGGCAAATCCCTCCATACACGTGTATGAAGGGGGTTAATTGTGGATGCCAGTTGTGCCAGCTGGCACAAAATATCTGCATAAAGCAGATGAATAGGGTTCGGCCACCAAAAAAGGCCGATTGACCAACATAAGTGCCGGCCGACCAAATATAGTGCTGATCGGCCAATACTTTTGGCCGATGGAAAGAAAATAGAGCCGATGGCTTCAAGCCTTGGCTGGTGGGTTGAGGGTATGGCAAACAAGCCACCCTCTTCCCTTAGAAGCAAAAACACAAGTGTTTGGTCCACAACCAAGCACAAAATAGACAAGTTGAGAGATCTTGAGGCAAGGCGTGTAGTCGAGACCTCCGAGAACTCAAAACGAACACGAGCATGGATGATCATTGAATGTTCAAACGATGATGTCCAAGTCTTGAGGACGGTCAAAAATGGGGTGTCTACAGCATCGTTCGCACTCTTCTTTAGCTCAGCGATCTCAGCATCTTTCTTTTTTTCGAGCTTGGCCAGCTCGCGCAGATATTTGTCTTTCTACTCGGCCAAAGCCTTCTACTTATCTGCCTCAGCCGAGTTAACCAGCCCGGTGGGTCGGGCAACTTCAGATTCAAGCCTGGCCATTTTCTGCTTGGATTCTTCTAGCTCGGTCGTCTTAGCGTTGGCCTTTGCCACGGCCAGCCATATAGTCTTACGCAGCTCCAACACGCGCTTATGAGCGACATGATTCTTCTGCATGGCCTGCAAAAGGAGAGATAGCAATTATGGTTAAAGTTGCTCAAACAGATATACAAATTAGAAAGACAAGAAGAGAAACTTACCAGCACCATCGACTTTGTTGCTGAGCAGATGGCCTTCAGCTCGGTCAGATGATCATGATGCTCCATGTCGGCTAGCAAGCATACGCTCTTAGCGAGGTTAAAGGCGAGCGAGTGGTCTTTTTCAGCGACCACTGAATTTGTGTTTGTTATGGCCCGGTTCTTATAGGTCACTCTTGGTGCCCACTCTGAAGGGCTAGCCCGGTCAGATCGCATTGGTTCTCGGCTCGGTCGTGTGGTCTCTGGAAGCACGGTGTCGTCTTCAACAATAAGACGTGGCTTGGTCGAGGAGGTACGACCACGTTTGTTTGGCCGAGATGACGAGGCCTGGGCTATTGGCAGGGCTACCACGGCCTCATGTGTTTGGCCAGCCTGTGGTACCTCGATTTGATCCCCCACAGTTAGGGCTGTTGTTTCGGTGATGAGTGCTCTGACTGCTCTCTTCTTAGCCATTTCTTGTTTCTCTGTTAGTGGGATCAGCCTAATTTGAGGAAGAGCAGGATCTGATTTACGGGATGGTTCAAGGAGAAAGTCAGTTACCCTGGTCTTCCTTCTTCTGCTGTATCTGTAAGTCGGCTCGAAGTTAAGTAGCTCGGCTCAACCTCGATCACGGTATCGAAGTGCGGCGCGGAGAGCATCCAAATTGGGGTATTGGTATTGAGACTTAAGCTAGTTCAAGTCTGCATAAGGAAAAAGGCAAACAGTTAGCGCGGTGAGAAACTTACAAACAGCAAGGGTAAAAAACATACAGAAGTGAGAACCGAGGTGTCCTTACCAGTAGTCCCTTTGTTCCAATTTATGTTGTAGCCCGGTATTTGGGCTTCCTGGTCCTCGAAGTTACCAGAAACCCAGAAAAAATTATCATCGTTTAAGTCTTTATCCAGTGTGTTTTTTATTATTTTCTCTCGGCGGCTTCTTATTCTTAAATAATATACCCAACCGTCTTCATTCTAGCCAAGTGAGTATTAGTGAAATAGCTTGGCTAAACCGCGGTTAAGGCCAAGTCGGCAATACCGCGGTTAAGGCCAAGTCGGCAATTTAGCTCGGCGATGTCATTTATTATTCTGTAAGAATTGGTGCTAAGTTGGGTTGGGCATATTCTAGTCTGCCTTAGGAATTCGCATAATAGTGGCTGAACAGGGAATCGGAGTCCGGCCTCTACAATGGATATGACGGTGAAGGGAACGAAGCCCGGTTTTCCCTATGGAGTTGTATCTAGCTCGGCTAGTGAAAAGTAGACGTCATCAGGGATGTTGTAGTTCTTGCGGAATTCGACAATAGCCCCTGGTGAGTTTACTAGGAATCGATATTTACCTATTTATGACTTAAAATTATGAATAACTTAGCCTGGAGTCCTAACTCTCGGTGTTGAGATGATGTTGAGTATCTCGATTGAGCGTGCAAATGTGTGCCTGGCCAACCTAAAAGTGGAGATAAAAAGTGTTAAGCCTAGACCATTGGACCAGGCTAAGTACAAAGGCAAAATAAATATAACCCTAGTTCGGTTACGTGGGGTGCAACCCGTTTTTAGTTCTGTTGGAGCGAAACTCTTTAGCTCGACTAAATAAAGAGGAAGAATTTTAGACCGGTTGTAACAGAAAGAGTGGCGCAAAATCTTAGTTCGGTCAGTGGGTGGAGTTTTCTAGTCCGGTTTTGTGCGCACCTTGAAGCAAACAGATTCCTAGTTCGGTCATAATCTTATTTCAGATCAAATACATCATGTTACAAATTGAGTGAGAATCCAGTGGAGGATCTATCACATGGTTTTTGGGACCAAGAGGTTCTTTCTCATTGATGTGAAAACTGTGCTAGTATGTTTTGAAAAACATACATATACTATGTTGTATATTGCTATACTATACGAAATAAGTGGAAAGAAAGAAGGCTGGAATCACTTACAGCTTTGAGTCGAAAGGATGAAGGTCAAGACCTCAAGGATGAGCTTCGCAGGTGCTGTGTTTGGAAAGATGGAGGCTCAGAGGGCAAGAGAGAGAAGATGAACAGAAATGTTTTGATTTGAAAAGATAGGGTTTTTGTATAAAACTTATATTTGGGTGGGACTGTTCAAAATTCGCGAGGTACGAAGACAGCGTTGACAGCTATACTCAACTAATAAGGGCCAACCACGTTTCTATGGGAATAACAAGCGATTCAGATGTACAGCGTGACTGAAGAGACTTTTTTTTGACTGGACAAATTGGTAGGCCGGTGACAATTTAGCTCGGTTGAAGGTATGAAGTTTTAGCTCGGCCGATAACAAATAATCCCAATCATGCTACGCAGATGGAATTAAGGGGCAATTGAGAAGGAGTTTTTAAGTGCATTAAGGCCGAGCTAGGCCCAGGCGTAGTAATAGGTTGTTCTATGGGCTGTGGTGAAAAGGGCTTAGCAAGGTGTACCGTGCTCTTAGCTCGGTCCAAGTATGGTTACAGTCACCACAGTCGAAGTGGTGATAATTAGCTCGGTCATAGAAGTCGGAGCCGAGGTGTTTGGGCTTCTTAAGGTGGACCTTGCCCTTTGTTAGCTCGATCAAGGCTTGCTGCAATTAGCTCGGTCTAAACAGACAAAACCGAGGTACAAGTAACAAGAGCCGAGCTATGTGTTGCATATGAAGGCGCTGGATTAAGTATGACAAAGGGCTAGTGTTAGCTCGGTCATACTGTTATCCAACCGTGGTAAAACCATCTCACTTGGTTTAAGCAGTGAGGAGGGTGTTGAGGGAAAAGCATTATCTCTCAGGAGTATGATTCCTAGAAGGACTCTACATTGAGGAATAAGAGTCCTACTAGGATTGTGCTAGGCAAAAACTACAAAAGCTCATGACAAAACCTATGTAAAAGTATCACAACTTTGATTCTCAAATACACGGCGCTTATTATCTATTGTCTAGTTGCTGACTTAGGCATCAGAGGGGTTTCCGGCATACACCCGCTGGCTAGTGCACGTTTGTGTTTTCAGGAAGAAAAGCGATGATGTTTGGAGGAATGCAAACTTGATCAACAGGATCATACGAGAAGAATTATGTCGTGCTCATACAATATAAAAATCAACCTTGCTTCATACACCCAGTGGGGGTCGCGCCCCCAGTGACGTGGCGCGCCCCCACTGGTCAGAAATCAAAAAAAAAAAAAAAAAAAAGAAAAACTGTTTTCCCGAACCAACCCCCAGCTGACACCTCACCAGGTGTCACCCCCCAGCTGGGGGTAGCAAGCATTTTTCTATAAAAATATAATTTCTATAGATTTCGATTTGAGTTTTTGATATGTTTCGTTTCAATATTCATTTCAATTTTGTTACTTATTGCTTCTCAATTATTAGCTTGTCAGCATTCCACTTGCAACTTAAAGAAGTGATTTATTGGTTTTTGGATTTGATATCTGGTTTGTAGGTATGTATGATATCAATTTGAATTCTTATTTATTTTTTTAGTTTTTAAAATTGTACTGAGTTTTTATTGTACTTACTTTTTTATATTTATGTATTATGTAAATTATAGATTGAGTGAGAATATTTTCAATTTGAAAATAGGATTGGATTTGCGTGTAATAAGACTTAATTTATATCATTATTTCTTAAAACAGAAATTGACGATAAATCCTTTTAAATTAATGGATGTGAGTCACATCCATTTATGCCATTAGTTTAAAAAATAATAATCAGTGTGTTTAATTTTAAATTTTTAAATTCAATTTTTAAAAAATTAAAATTTATGTTTTTCATATTTGTTTGTTTTTAGTGAATATTTTTCAAATTTTAAGTAATTTTTTTTACTTTTCTAGATGCATCTTACTTAAATGTATCTAAAAAGTAAAATATTTATAAAAAAATATTTTAAAAAATCAATAAATATACAAGAATACAAAAATGTATTAAATTTTAGTTTTTTTTTTTTATATTTTTAGTATTTAGTGAATTTTCTAAAGATTTTTTTCACAAATATTATATTTTTTAAGTGTATTTATGTTAAATGTATCGGAAAATTAAAAAATTACATAGAATATTAAAAAAAATCAGTGGAAACAAAAAAAAAAAAAAAAAAAAAGTACAAAAAAAAAAAAAAAGGAAAACAAAATATTTTAATTTTTGTATAAATAAGTCCTGAAAATAATAACCAAACAAGAACAATTTTTCAAATATTGTTTTAGGCCAAGTTTGAGATACTTAAAAAAAGTCAAAAAGTCAAAAAGTTACTCAAAAAGTTAAAAAGTTAACACTATTCATCAAAAGTCAATAATTACGACTGTACAACTCTCAATCTTAATTTTCCTCTACAAACCAATTTTTACAATTTTTTATTACATATTTTTTCATAAAAAAGTCAAAAAGTTAACCAAAACATCCATATTTTTTCCCTCAACTTTTTAATCTAAAAAGATAAAAAATACACTTATTTAAAATACTCCAAACAACCCCTTATTAGCTGAGGTTTTTGTAAGTTACAGATTATAGACAATGGAATTATTGACCTTTCAACTTATTGAATTCTAGCTGGCTTAGACCTCTCTACCCCATATGTATGGTGTTCGTATAATGCATGATTTGGATGTGGATGACCCACCCATTGAATGCCACTGTTCAATTATTTATGTCATACCTTACCTTGTGCAGGGATCACATATGGTGGGGGCTTGTCATGTTTTAAATTCCTGTCGGTCCAATCAAAATTTAACCAAAAAATTTATCACTTATTACCATAAACACATCCCTCAAACGAGTAAGGTAAGAGACCTCTAATTTAGATTTTTAAATTTATTCATAATGATGTAATAAGAGAGGTAAGCCTTGTATAACTGAATATATAACAAATTTAAAATTAATATATATCATGTTACATCATCATAGATTAAATTGTGAGTATTTTTTTTTTCAAGTCTGAAACCTTTTCTATTTTTTAATTTTCACAGTAAAAATTGTGGGTTTAAACCCTATATGAAGTGTTGGGGGGAGCAGTGGACACATGGGATTGTTACAGTTTTGTATTTGTAAAATCTGAAAAGTGTTTGACACCTTAAAAATATCCATTCAATTTTGATTCATAATGATATTATATAACAACTGTAATGTGTAGACGCGCCCGCGGGACTCGTGCTACAGTTCGGACTCGATTTGTGTCACGGTTCTAAATCTGAACTAAAGAGTCCAAATCTGGCAAATCGTTTTGAGAAACAGATTTTGAAAAAGTAGTGCCAAACATGGACTGCTTTGCCAGATACAGAGTCGCCACCTAAATATTTTTTTTAAAATGGGAAATTTAGGAAACCCTGACTCGGTGCCGAAGGTCACATGTCCGTCATCACCGGAGTTGTCTCGGCTCGGGAGCTTGGGTACGATCGGGGAAGGTCAGCTATGAGCACCCCCTTTCGCCCGGTCTGAAGACCGGCCTCTACTAACCGTGATATCCGTATTTGAAAACTTTATGTGTTCTTATTCCAATTGTTAGCCTAAATTACTATGTTATGCACGCAGCAAACAAGTATAGACTAGATTGCCTAATTTGGAAACAAACATTGCATATCCGTTTGTTTTGAAAAATGCTTTGGATTTGCTACTCACAAGTAGGCTAAAACACGGATTTCAATGAGTTCTTCCAACTCAAACAATCCAACCTCCACCCACAGGCATCCAAGCAGTTTATAACACATAAGCATCTAGCCACATGTTAAGCATGCTGACATGGCAACATTCACACTCATGCGATATGCTAAAGCGGAAATACTTACATCGTACTCCGTGCCAAAACAAAGAACTCGTTAGCAAACATGCATGATCCAAGTCCATGTTAAGTGCCTAATGCATCGCATACAAAATGTTGCTAGAATAGGCTCGGCTAACCTAAACATGGCATGTGAAATGCGATCAATTGATGCACGTATTCAATTTGGAATTGAAGTACAAATGCAGTTAGCATGATGTACCGAGCCCGGTGCATGCAAGACAAATGTATGGATGCACGCATGCATAGCATAAGGTATGCTAAATTAAACGTGCCCTACACTAATTGGTATCTTAATTAGTATATATAGCATTATTCATATATATCTATATCTCAATATGGATCTCAATAACATTATTAAACAAGCCTCTAATCTCTTACATTTCATTTTAGTGTTCCAAAATAAAATTACATGCTCTATAGGCTTACATTTTCCAAGGGAGTTGCCTCATTACAACAAAAGTAGGTTTCAACCCTAATGCAAATTATCCATCGGCTTTACAAGAAAATAAAACAAAAGTGAGCTCCATACTCCAAAATCCGCTACGCCTTCACCGTAGTAGAGGCATGTCGTTAACACCTGAAAATGATTTTCACATAGGGATGAGCATAAAACCCAATATAGATAATCTTAACAAAGTGTATATGTTAACATGATAATGATTATGAGATGAAATGAGGTGCCACGCTCAAAATACATGTTTTGTTTCCAAGCGTTCATGCTATGTGTAACACTCTCTGCTTCTTAAACTCATGGGACTACTTTTGACACTCTTATTATTGTACTTAGAGCCTCTTTGGTTGATGTTAGATTATTGATTGGGGTGATGATAGATTATTGATCGGGGTGATATCACAATGGTAAAGTAAGATTGGCCCAAAAACATTGATTCGGATAATTGCCCCATGAGTAGTCTTCACTCTTTTGCCATATTATCTTTCCACACTTTGAATTTGGATGTGAGGCTAGAACCATTGGAAATTTTGTTTCTGGGGCTTCAATTTGGACATAAGAATGACGTAAACCGGAGTTCGGACGAGAGCGTTATGCCCAATTGAAATTTGAGTATCTATGTTTGAGGCAAGCTCACTTCAGCGAAGGAAGTTGCGCTTGAACGGTCTGCACAAATTTCAGAGATTCTGGGAGCTTCTTTTCACCGCTCGAGCCAAGCTTTGGGGGTTTTGGTGTGGATTATAAGGAGTGATTATAGCTTGTTTTAATTTGAAAATCTGTGTCAGACTGTTTGGTGCAGCTTGTGCTTATGGCTTTTTAGGTAGAAATAACTTAAATAAGCTAAGAAAAACTGATTATTTAGAAGTTGAGGAAGGTGTGCTTTTGATTTTAGCTTTCTGATTATCAACTTTTAGCTTACAATAAGCTCCACCAAATAGCACCGTTGTTCACTCGAGCGGTCAGGTCGATATCAGGCACTATAAAGTGAGTTTTTGGCCCAAATTCTTCATTATTTCTTCCTCTCTTCTCCCTCTCTCCTCCATACCTGAAACCCTAACCCTCAAAACCTTGATTTCATTCATTTTTTCCCCAACAATCCACCATGAATCTCTCATTAAAGATGAAGAACAAGTGAAGATCAACATTTTTAACTGATTGGATTATGGAATTTTCGAAGAGATCTCTTTGATCTAGCTTCTATATTCTCATGGTAGGATTATTTTTAACTTGGTATCTCTTTACTTTGAGGATGTTTATTAGTATTATTGTGACATTGATTTTTTGATGGATGTTTGAGTTTACAAAGAAGTGGGTTTTGATTTCAAAAATGGAATTCCTCATATATTTTTTCAAAATCAATATTAATGTTTGTGGATTATGAAAACTTTAGTTGAAAAATAGCATTTTACATCATGGAATGGCAAAAGCCCCAAATTTGATAAAAACCCTAGTTTGTGAAATTGAACAATGATATGCTCAAATGGAATTAACCTTTAATTCTTTAAATTTATGATTGAAATATGAGAATGAGATGTCTTTTTCCTTGAGATTCATGAAATTAAAAGCTTTTGAGATTTTGTTTGGAAATATAACGATTATGTTTCCATAATAGTTCAATTATTTGAATGGTGATATTTCTCTTCGTTCTCTAGGATATATAAATTCTTGGAATTTGTGAAAATCTTGGAAAGATTGTTTAAGGGGGTCATAAATAGCATGGGAGTCTGGGCAAGGAGTCCCTTTTTTTGTTTTTTTTTTAAACACTACTAGAAAAAGGGGTATAAGAAGTGGAACCTTTTTGCGACGGTTTAAAATCATCGCAAAAACTTGTTTTTTGCGACGGCAAATAAAGTCGTGACAAAATTAATTTTTTTTGCTACAAAAAATCCACAACTGTTGTAAAAAGTAAGATTATATGTGACAATTATTTAATTGTCGCAAAAAAAGTTTTTCAATATTTTTCCTTTTTTTTTATGCAACAATCTTTATTAATGGTTGCAAAATATTTTATTTTTGCTCATTCATTCGTGACGGTCCTTAACACCGTGACAAATCCTGGTCCCTAAATTCGTGCCCACTTTCTACCTCCACACGAGTCTAGCTCCTCTGCTATGTTTATCTCTGGCACTCTCTGCAGTACCTCCAAAACGACGACGCTTTAAACAAAATGGCGTCGTTTTGACTTACTTTTTTTTTCATTTCCCCTTCTTTTGTTCCCTCACATCTCAAATGTTTGAGAGACCAGAACCCAACCACCTTACAAATAGAGAGACGAAGAGGAGATATATGATCGGACGACGCGGCAGCGGCAGAGGCAGCGGCGAAGCAAGGTGTTCTGTTCCATTCTTGCCTCTGTTTTTTCTTTGTTTAGCAGATGATCGGACTCCCCCCACACCCTGTCGCTCCCTCTTTCCCGCTTTTCCCAAACTTTCTGTATTCTCTTTAGGATAAAAAAAAACCTTCAATCTTCTGCCCTAATCTCACTCTCTCTTTCTCGC